>CM031237.1:699639190-699741204 GCA_018340775.1 Taxus wallichiana var. yunnanensis | reverse complement strand
AACAATGACATATATTGTGTTGCTAGGCTAGAGGGACGAGGCACACGAGGAGAATCAACGAGCCCAAGAGGCGGTAAGTGGTGGCACCTTAGCACAATATGTGTTTTCACAATATGTAGATGTGCGCGCTAGTGTTCTAATTAGTATACGAGAGATTAATTTTTATGGAGGTAGGCTAAGTGATATCGAGGCCATGAATAATGTTGTCATGTTGGTGGAGAGTCATCTAATTCTAGGGCTCTTGTAATATGATGATGAGGTCTGATATGTACTATGGCATATGATGTAGGGGAGTTGCCCCCAGGTGATGAGACATGTTTTGTTATGATGATTGTATTTTATATATATGTATGGACGCATGTTTGTGATATATGATAATTTTATGTTGTTGTAGATAAATGTCGCAATGTGTTAGATGATGTATGATTCGATGTTTATTGTATGTGTGGTGTATTGTTTGATTAGTGTAGATTCACATTATAATGTTGGTAATGGTAGAAAAAATGTGTATGGTGAATGGTAATAGATAAAAATGTAATGTGATTGATGAAAATGTTTATTTGTAGTGCATAGTTAATGTAATGATGATAGTAGAATAGAATGTAAAAATGGATGATGTATAATCGCCAAAGGTTGCAAGTGTTATGTTAAATGATAATAGGATGTGATCGTGGAATGTTAGTATGATGAAACTAAAAGGGGGGATTAGTGATGCCCCCCAATGTGTATGAATGGGCTCATTTAATTAAGACCCCTCAATAGTCAAGAATGAGCCGCATAAGCAAGAGTGTGTCATCGGGAAATGATTGAGTGCACTACATAAATGATGGAGCACATGATGAAAGGTTCTTAGAGAAAATACCTCAACATTCGTGTAAGAACCATAAGAACACAAGTGCATCATCAGGGGGGGAGGTAAGGTGATAACAATCACCTACCAAATACCAAGGCGATGTGAAGTGGTGGAAGCATGTGGGATGGAAGCAGTGTGAGTGTATGAACCAAACCGAATGTTAGATGGAGCTAAGGTGGGATGTGAAAATCAAAGTGATGTGGAAGCCAATGCAAATGAGTAACGTGATGCAAAATATAATGTGAATGTGATGGATGAGATGGATGAATTGAATGCAATGGATGTGATGATGTAACAGTGTATGGATGCGGTTGAGAACGCGTGTGCATAATAGGATCATGCGGTGGATATACCATAGCACGAGCACCACATGTAGGAGATGACTCATAGGTAGTAGAAACTATCTGAGGAGGCAGAGGAGAAATGGATCACTCATGTGGGTGAGATCTAAAGGAGATGATGCCCTTATCCTATAGTTGTTGTAATCTATCATGAAGGGAAAGACAATCATTGTCCCTATGGCCATTTATGCGATAATAATTACAGAAGGTTAGTCATGTTGATGCTATAATCGGTATTGTGGATGATGTTGGTTAGAATGTAAGTGAATTAATCACTCACTACATAGAGAACACAACACATCATGTGGTCTAGTGTGATGAGAGAAATGTAAAGGATCACGCGACCTAGGTGGAGTGGCAAGAGGAGTAGCTTGTCATGGAGCTGAAGAAGGAGTATGTTTTTATGGTAGAGTGGGTTGAGCTTGTTTTCTTTTCTTGTGAGGAAAAGGTGGAGATTGTGTTGGATGCTCAACCGAAGGCACTGGTGGAGAACTAGATGAGGTAATAGTCATAGAGATGTGTGGAGGATCTATGATGTGTGATGAGAGAAGATCTTGTTCTAGGTCAATGACTTTATAACATAGAAGAATGAATGAATCACATGTATCATATTGTAATCTTTTCTTGAGTGGAGGAATTAGGCCATGACAGAAAATGAATTGCTTCTCTAGATCAATAGGTTGGAATATTAGTTGATGTATACAAGCATTGAATCGTAAGATATAATCCTTGATAGGTTCAAAGGATCCCTGATGTAAAGTAGGTATGTAATCATAAGTGACTCTAGGGCCATTTTGATGATGAAACAATAGAGGAAAGTGTCCTCCATGTCATAGAAAGTACTGATGGACCCAAAGGGGAGATGAGTGTACCATTGTAATGCCTCATCAATAACTACTGTATCGAAAGACATTAAGTAACAATCTATCATTAGAATGAGAAGCCATAAGCATGCGGTAATGTAGAAGATGAGAATGAGGGTTGCCAATACCATCAAAATATGTGAAATTAGGCATGATAAAATCTTGAGGAAATGTAAAGTTATGAATCTTCTTAGGGACAAGGTTACCATGTAACAAATTGTTGTCAATAGAAGCATAATAAGCCCTACTTTCTAAAGTGAGGGAGTGAACCTAAGATTGTAACTAACCTATGACATGCATGAGAGAGATGATATCCTATGAAGGAATGGTGGAAGATGGAAATAATGTATTAAGTGGTTGTAATTTTCCATTGTGGGTAATCATAGGAATATCAAGAGGTGACAAGGAGATTATGATGCTAAGGGAACACTAGGAGTAGGTGTCGAGGAATCTATAGTAGGTGATATAGATGGAATATCCATAGCTATGGTAGGACTAGCATAAAAACATCCTTAATAGATGAGGTGATCGATGGAGACACATCTATAGGAGAGGATGGACTAGGAGACGCAGATGATATGACAATAGGAGATGAAACAGTAAGAGAAGAAGAAGTGATAGATGGTGGTGACTCATGCACAATGGTAGATGCAATCTTAGGAGAAGGAAGTAATGGATTAGGAGAGGCACACTCAACAATATAGAAATAAGGATAAACATGACTAACATTCTCCTCACCAAGATGAGATAGAGACTCATAAATGAGAATACCACTAAGAATTCTATTAATAGGATCATCAACATAATGTGAAGGAGCATGAAAACTAGTAGGAGATGTATCATGAGAAGCAATTTTGAAAGCGATAGAATCATGAGAAGAAACTATATTAGTGGGTGGCCAAAGTAGAAGAGGAATTAGTATGCACATGTGAGTGATTATCAATACCAAACAAGTAATCAATAAGAGAATCATATAAAGTTTCCTTTGAAAGATCAGAAGGAGGATCAAAAGTAGCCGTATAACATGGTGTACAATGAGTAAAGGATATTGGATCCCCAATAATACTAATTCCTATGGGAGAATCCTCAAAATGAGTAGGAACATATTGTTGGCCTTTAAAAGATACTATTGGATATGATCGGGTGTAGTGACATGATTAATATATATATCTTTGAGCTAAAAAATGGAAGCCTCATCATAGATAGGGTTAATGCTAAAATGAGACATGATGGGGGAAGAAGAGGACTATCCTTAGCCATTAGGGTTTGATTGGATCCTAGGGAAAGGTATTCGAAAAAGACGGGTTCACCAAAATGATTAACTAAAAATGTAGAATATTAATGTTATTCTATAGCTAATCTAAACTAGTAACAATAATGGAATAAATGGTATAAATTGAAATGTAAATGCTAAATAATTTTAATTGATACTTGAATGAAATGAAATAATAAAAATGAGAGGGATAAGGTACTAACCTAAAAATAACTTACCTCATTGTGTGCTAGACTTGAATAGGATGATGTGCAAACAAGACGAAAATGTGAAGGTGTTACCCAATAAATTGCAGCAGATTGAAGATCCGGTTGGATTGGGGCACCTGGGAGAGGACTGGGGCACATGTGGGCACCCTGTAACTGGGTGCTCTAGTCTGGTAAAGCTCAAGATCTAAATATGACAGTGTCACTTGATCTTCGTAATATTTTAGTCTTTGTCGGATAGTTGTCGTAGTGACTTCGCTTATGTCGCCATAAATTTGTTATGGAGATCTACCTACAAAACCCCATACAAAGCATCAAATCCCTAAAAAAGAAAGATGCATATGAAGGGGTCGATGACCTTAGCTACCACAATGGTGGACTTACAACTAATTTTTCTACTATATTCTAGACCCAATGTAGTTATGTGTGCTTGTGTGTACAATTGTATGCCTAGGGTGCCCTAGCCTGATGACGTAGAAGTAGGGGACAATAACTAGATGTAAAAATGCAAATGGTGGATGGAATAGAATGAATACAACCCTTTCCCCTATGCTTGTGTGATGTAGATGTAAATGATGCCCAAATGCAATCCTTTGCCTTAGTAGATAGCTAGCTCTTGATAGTAGATAGTCTTCCCATAAGATAGTGAATATGCTATGTTTATATAGGGATATCTTTCTCAATCTTTGACACTAAGGACTCAACATGTTGACTAGCACATAGGGGAATGTGAGGGAAAATGACAAAGATCAACCTAGAATAAGTAAATGATACCCAAGTGTTATGGGGACTAGGGCACCCATAGGTAGCCCAAGATACCCTAGGTGCCCTATTCAAAGACTAGAGATGAAAAATGACTAAATAATGACTTCGATACTACTTGAGAGACGACTAAAATCTGTGTAAACAACCGACGTCTCAGTGCAAGAAAAATGATGATGATGACCGACTAACTGACGATAGGACTAGGGGATAGGTCATTAGTGAAATTTTTTATGACGCGAGATCCATATATAAAATAACATACTTGTCGGTATAAATGTAATAATAAGTGTGTGATTTTGTTACTACAAGTTATAACCCCATTTTGATATGGTACAACCCTATTCTTCTAAGTGCAATTGTCATTTTTATTTCCATTCATGGTAGTTAAAAGGTGTAGGTGGGTTTTAGAAAAATAAGGAGGAAGATTTTGATGAAACTAAGATAAAGGCTCTAGCCACGTTGGATCAAGAATATCTTCACTGCGACTCTGAAATTTCCATAGATCTGTATGTAGCAAACAACTCTACCATGGGACTTAAAATAGTAACTCAAGTTGGATCTTCAATGCATGTATGGGCTGTTGGAAACTTTGTTGCAGGTCTAAAAATACCTCTTGATAAGGAAAAATGCCCTTTGCAAGTCTGAACATGCATGCAAAGCACTACCACAGGTGAAAATTCCCTTCACAGTCTGAAAATGCCTAGATTTGGATAAACTTCTAGGATCTTGCAAAAAAACAATCTCCAAAACTGTATATGCACTATGTGGGCATGTAAACCTCATAAGCCTATAAATAGGATATATACCCACAAACTAGGAAAAACCAACACCAAAAACACCCAAATACTTGCAAATAATGATCTCAAATGAAGACTTCCGTGTCTTTGCTTTTTGATATTTTTTATGCCGATGTGCGGTTGTTGTGATGTTGTAGTTTGTTTTTTTGCTTCATGCAGTAGGTCATCCCCTTCCTTTGTTTTTAACCATATTTTCTTTGGTTAGGCCTTGTTTTTGGGGTGTGATCCCCACTTTTCAAAAAACCACAATTGATATCTTGTTTCATCTGGTTATTGAGACTTTTTTGTACTATGGGGTATGGTCCCCTTCAAAACCATTTACCAATAATTAAAAAAATGATCTCAAATGAAATTAAAATTACAGAATAATAACCATACAAGCTAAATACTAACTCGGATCGATACCAAATCGGATAAGAGTCATGGATCTACTGGTTCAAAGAATGCACAAGTGAATGATGCGAGATGTGAATTGTTCTAAGACAAAACAAAGCAAGCATACAAGACTGCAAATTATGAAAATACAAGAGAGATAATTACAATAACACGAAATAGATCCAACTCAATACGATCAAATAGAATAATACAATAGATGTACATATAGGAGGTAAATGTGTAACCTCCTTCTAGAATCATGGAAATATTGACCTAGAATAGTGGTAACCAACACGTGGAATGGTGTAGTCAAGTGGTAACCAACACCTAGAATAGTGTAGTCAAGTATACACCTAAGCAATCATATCCCATAAGTGTAGGGAAACTCCAAGTGAGGTGGAATATCCCGAGTAGGATAATACAAATAAAGTGATGAAAATAAATCCTACACTAATAATATAACCGATATACATGAGAAACATTGATTGTGAATCCATATATATGTGAATAAAGATAGATTTAGATGCTTCATCATCATACGTATGAATATATAATTATAGAAAGTAATAAATGGTATAATTGATTATGTAGTGTGTGTAACACTAATGATATTATCAATCGAATGTACATGAGCTAAATAAGTTAGTGGAGGAGATAGTACACAATAAACCATGTAAACTCCATCACTCACTTTTTCTTCAACATGTTTAGGTAATGGACCGATGAACAAGTCTATATGTGAGATAGGCTAAGAAACTATCATGATGGAGGGTGGATCAATTTCTTATAGAGAAATAATGTTGTTGTTGAGAAACTCTTGAATTTTATTTTGTAGTTAATTTTATAATTTTTAGCGTGTTTACAACATTGATGATAATCACAAGAGTTGTAGTCATCTAATTAGGTCCTTGTTGTTAGGTCATATCAATGATAGTAGGTGATGGTAATGAGATTAGATTACACTCAAGTAACTTTCATAAGATTATATGATAAGGTTGTGTAAAATGGTTGTAGTGTGGTGTATAAGTAGTTATTGTAAGACCAAGTTGTGTAATATTAACAATTTTAACCTTCTTATTCTTAGTCAACTTACCATTATATGGTGTTTTTTCTAGAATATTTTTTCTACTATATGCCCGAGTAGTTTCATAAGTCAAAATTTTGGCTTCCATGAGCTTGGTGTCATATACTTAAATTATTTAATAGAGGTCCTACAAAGATGTAAAATTAATAAAAATACTTGTTCATGAAGATTTCAAAATTATACTAGCTATGAATATTCTCGAACAAATCGCTTCCATCAATGTTCTTAGGTCTATGTGAGAGAAATGTATTATAGTGCAATATGTAATCCACAACTTTTTCATGGGATTGTTGTTTGGATTGTGTAATTTTTACAAAGGAAAAATTTCATCCAATATTGATTTAAATGTTCAAGGAAACTATTGACTACTTCTTGGAATTTCCATATGGAATCTAAATGGAGTGTATAAAACCAATCAAGTGCATATCCCTTAAGGATACATAGAAAGAACCTAATAAGTATGGTGTCATCATTCATACAATCCATAGAGGAGGCCATGAAGGTGTGAAGGTGCTATTAAGGATTAGTCTCACCATTGTAAAAAGGAAATTTCCAATGTAGTAAAGTTGAGAGGTAAGGGATAATTGATAACTTCATACATTAATGGGTTATTGAGTAACCCAATGGTTTTCTCGTGGTGATATTTGATCTATTTTTAAATAAGAGAGATATATGTTCTTGAATGTCTTGTTGTTGTTAGAAATAAATATGAGTAACATTAGCTATGAAAGATGGATTATATACTATTGTAGAGAAGAAATATAACGCGTGTAGTAACTTAGGGTTCCATTTGGGATGCCCCAAAAGTTAAAACATTTAGGTGTAGGTGAAGGTTGATTTAATTATTGAGTAGTAAAAACTAAAGGGGAAGGAGATCCCATAGATGGAGGATTTGTATCACTCGAGGGTTAACTTGGGGTTTATCGTATCTTAACTTTTTTCAAAGATTTCCTTTTATTTTTCGAAGTCTCAAAAAATTATGTAGTTGAGAAGGATTATCCCTTAATTATTGTTATAACTCCCTTACCATGGTCTCATCATTAGCTCTTTCATGGATAAATTCTAAGAGGATGATTTATTAAGTTCAACCATTGTGATTGTGTGTAAGATCCAAAAGAAAATTAGGGATCGAAAATAAATATTAAATAATTAGATTTGAAGAAATATGAAACCCTAGGGATGAGTCACAAAGCCTTTGTGTGTAGTTTTAGGAAAGTAGGTTCGATAAAATGTAATACTTAATTTATGGTTGATCTAATTAATAATTGATTACTTTTTGTAAAGATGACTTAGGAGTAAAAAGAACAAAACACACATACATATCCTAAATCATGCACATATAAATATGAAAAATGAACAAGCTTAGGTGAGCTAAATAAAGTAAAAAAGTTAGGTTTAGAAGAAATTGCACCGATTTACTAATTGAAATAGAGTGACAATGCTATGAAAGTATGCAAAAATGCTATGTAGAGTGTCACCAAGATGCCCCGAAATCTAGGAGTTTGAATTTACAAGAAAGAGGAAGTCTCCTATATTATACAAAGTAACATGGGTGACCTTTTCTTAAATGGATGAATATTTCCTTTGTAGGGATTGGTTGATCTCACCTTTGACACATTATTTTTTTAATGTTATGGGATTTTATTCGTGTTCAACTTGAAGCATCACACTAATACAACATATTAAAGCTCAGTTGTTGCTTATGGACATAAAAATGGGTTAGTATGTTTGGGTGGAACTTCTCTTGGAAACCCTACGTAGATATTCTTTGAAGAGGAATCAAACCCTCATAAATCCCCACCCAACGTGTGTGTAAGATGTATATCACATACATGTTTTGGAAATGAAGACCCCAATAAAACCTTCAAAACTTGACAATAATATTTGGTGTAATGTAGCTTTGTAAAATTTCCTAGGAAGCCATATATGATGTGTTCAAATTTAGTGCTTATTGAAGTGATTTAACAATCGGGTGTTTTGTTGTGATCTTCTAGGTAGTCAAAGATGTGAGATAAAAGGCCCTTTGAATGGGTTTTTGAATGCGATTTTATAGGTGACTGTATTGCAAAAGGTTTTCCACTCTTAAAATTAACACTTGAATGATTTGTGTAGCTTGTGAATTTATAGTGATTGTTAGATATTTAGAAGATGATTTTTTTGGCTTACGAAAATGTCACTCAAATAAATTTGTTTGTCATGGTCAACTTCATCTTGGTGAGGTAAAATTACATTCTGTTAGTTCGGGGTGGTGCCTAGATGTCCGAATATGTGTTCTATATTATGAGAGTTTTTTTATTGGTCAATGATGAGTAACAAGTGTGACCTAATGGCCTAGAGAGGTAATTGAGCAAGACACATATAAATACTAGTCATTTGAGTTCACAATATTTGATGTGATGAGATAAATATCAAGGTTTAATTACCGATTCTATTTGTCCAAGTTTAGGTATCTACAGAGCAACCATTGGTATTGATTACAAATACAAATACACCTTTGTTAATCTTTAAACTTTACACTTGATAAAGAAAATAAACTAAAGTTTTAATGATGATAAGCAATATTGAGTTTAATTATAAGCTGCATTGTTGCTAATGTACAAAACCTTGTACACCATAAAGAAGAGATAAGATGTAAATGATAACAATCCATAAGACAACTTATGAAACAATGAATTTATCATATCAATTATATCTTGGTATCCGATAGACACAAATAATTAATCTTCATTCATGCAATGGAAATCTCTTAAATGACGCCATTTTATTCGAGTAGTTTACTTACTAAGTGGAAGAGATCTAGACTACTTTATTTGGATTGAAGTTTAGCTTTGCAAACAAGGACCATTCATCTCATTATGGAAGGCTAGTATTCATTCATCTTGTTATTCATTTGTTCATTAGTGGCTTAATCTTCCATATTACAAAATGATATCATTCTTAGGTGCGAATTGTGCATATTGCGAGGAAGGAAATACGATGGTGGGTCATATTCAACGAAGCTTGGGTTACACAATGAAAGTGAAAAACTGCTATATTTGATCATCTTGATGCCTATCGAGACCATCTTGACAATTGGGTACTTTGGCATTTATGAGTAACATTTATTACCAAGTTGTGGGGAGTGAAGGGAGATCTAGAACTTAACTAATAATATCTATAGATGTTTATCTAGATATCTTTTGAAGATGGCATAGATTCCATGTGTAAAAAGAACATTATGAAGAGGGAAATCAATTATATGTAGCTTGAGTTTTTGAGGTACCCAAAACAAACTTAAACATTGACATCCTTCCCGATGTACTTTGTAACTCATGTGTAATTGCTAGGTTATAAACTTTATAAATTATTTTGATTGACACCTTCTCGGACAAATCCCTTGATTGGCCCCAACAATCATAAAAAGGGTTGGAAGGACTTACATTTAAATAAGAGAAAAGATTTCTTTAACCATTGTGATCTATATTCAACAAAGTAGAAGTAGAAGTAGACATATACACTCATATATACTTGGGTAAATTTTGCCTTACGGGTTTAATGATAAACGACCCTCAAAAGTGTTACGATAGTGTATAAAATAGTTTTGAATTTGATGGTTACCTATGATCTTCAATCGCTTTCTTAGCAATTGTAACTTTTGAGTAGTGGCCTTTAAATTGTGCAAAACACTTCTATAAATATAATATTGATAAAATATAAAAGACAACTTCCATATATATATAGAGTCATATTTTAATTAAATATAATTTGAAAGAGAATAATTTTTTTTTGTATGTATGTTACAATTAAAAACACAAAACAACTATCAAATATAAACTTTAAATTACAAAATATAAACTAACAATTACACAGGGTTACAAATTACACTGACAGAATACAAATATTTATATATTTATTTTAGCACAGGAGAAAATAATGTTGTTGGAAAAAGACTACTCAAAAAACATTGTCAGATTTTAACACTTTCCAACAAAGACAACTTCAAAGATGGGCACCTACCGATGAATAATGTTAGGAAGTGCTAGTTATCAAATTTAAGACTAAATAAAATTCCCCACCTTTTCAAATTTGAAAAGAAAATAGAATTAAAAATCTTCCTAGTCAAATGTGTAAAAAAGAAGGCCAAACTTGAGACATTGAGATTATATATATATGTGTGTATGTATATATATGCGTACGTACGGAGCAAACCATTGATAACCGCAAAAGTATGTTGCGTTTTAACTTAATATTTTGATGATCATAAAAGACAATAGTAGGAAATTTCCGAGAACTTTCTTAGCTACAAAAGTTCATTAGAATATGGTGGAGTCAACTAAGTGAGAGACACATTAAATAAAATAAGAGAAAAGATTTATTCGCATTGTGCACGGGTCTGAAGGAAAACCTTCGTATCCTCCCTCTCGAATAATTTATTATTTATTTTATGATGGATAATTGTTAGTACTTGGCAGCGGATACTTTTGATTTCACCTATGCACATTAATTTATCTTGAAAACTGTGAAGGTAAAAACAATAAAGTTTTTCTTGTGTTCTGTAAATATTAATAAATAATAATTATTTTAATAAATTTGATTTTGATTACTTATTGATTATATATTATTTTCATCGTTGAGAACTCTAATAATTTAAAATATAAGGATTGATTTTGCCAATCAAAATTTTTGTAAGAAAGGAATACTAATAATGTTTTTTTGGTCGCAGATCACACTTTACGACTAAGATATTACGGTTTCATTAAAGTTTTGGTAACCTATTGTTATTGGAACTGCTCTTTATATTAAATTAAAATAAAGAGAGTTAATGCTCAAAAACAATAAAGTCTTGTGTTACGTAAATATTAATAAATATATTTATTATTTTGAACCGCTTATTTATATTAAATTAAAAATAATAAAATAGAGTTACATTAGAAAGGAATACTAATAATGTTTTTTTGGTCGCAGATCACACTTTACTTAAGACTCACGGTCCCACAAAATGCGCGAACTCATTATGGTATATTAAATTAAAATAGAAAATGCCACGTGGGCTACATCAAAACTCCCGTAGGGCCGCAACAAAGAAAAACGCACATGAAACAAATCACCCCAAGGCCAGAAAAGCAGAATCAAGCACATGTAGAATCACCACCCGAGAGGAGGAGGAGGAGGGTCATCTTGAGGAGGGATAAACACTCCACTATTGGGCTCGGCCAAAGGAGGATCCACCTGCCAACCATCATGGTCCGACATCTGCATTTGTAAAGGAACCATAATTCCCCATCTAGGGGAGGCGAACTAGCTATAGTCTACAAGCCCGACGACAGAGAGAGCCCCACCGCGGAGAATTAGCAACGCCCTTCCCCTCGGAGGCGGGCTCTGGCCAAGTCCGAGGCGAGGATGGAGCTAAAGGGCGGCCTTGAGGAGAGGCAAAATGGTAGGCTGCGTGAGGAGCTTCTACGGCGCGTCCCATAGGTGGTGGTTGTCACGAGGCGAAGGCCGAGGTGGTGGTAGCAAGAGGATCCGACGGGACTCGTCTCATAGTGTAGGGCACACTCCCCCAGTGATCTAAGCTCCTGTAAATGAGCGAACTCCAGGGCAACCTTCATTGCTTGAGCTTGAATTTGTATGTGAACAGTAGACAATATCACCACTTTGTCATTAGTGGAAAACAAAGAAACAAATTGATCATGTTGGAATATTAAAGCATTGCGAGCTTTCCAAATATGAAACAAAATACATGCACGAAACAATTGCCAAAGAGTATCAATATAATGAGGCCAAGGACTAAAATCTCCAAATAAGGCAAGATGCCAATGAAAGAATTCAGGATGGTAAGGCTGGAATAAGGAGTGGATCCAAGTCCATATGGCATGAGCATGAGAACATGACCAAAATAAGTGTTTAAACGACTCAGGGCGGGAATAGAAGGGGCATTTAGGATTAGGGATGCCGATATGACTGAGACGTTCGCCACAGTAGACCTTGATAGACCAGACACCAAAGGAATTGATTAACTTTGGGCTCAAGGAGAGGATTCCAAGTATGGGAAAGCCTACGAAGCCAAGTGGAATGCGCAAATTGTAAACCCCATCGGGAATTGATCTTGTCAATGGTAGGCGAGAGCGGGCTCAAAAGATGGTAGGTTGTTCTAGCATTATAGTGAAGGAAAGAAATTTCTTGGTTCCACCGCCAATCGTGCCACCAAGCCTCCGGGTTTAAGCCCCAACTTGTGGAGCATAACATCGGGAAAAAGTTCTGAATTTTGTAAATCGAGGGAGATCCGAATTGGCAAGATTGAATTTCAATTTAAGCTCAAGCCAAGGCACCCAATCTCTGCGTGTAACCAAATCCTGAATGGTATGAATGCCCTTGCGAGAAAGCCGAGAGAGCTTTGATGCCCGGAGTTTCTACAAGCGGAAGAGTACCATTGGTGATGACGGAGACCACCAAAGATTCTAAGAATTAAAAGAAATCCCTATGTGAAAACCATCGCCAATCCATTGCATCCATGGCTTGACCATCTCAAAGGCTTTCTAGATACTTTTGGAAACAAAAGTGCCAGTGATTTTGACAGAACCTTAGTGATAATAAGGGTATGCAACCTTATATCATTCCAACATTTCTTTCCATACGAGCTCCGGACGTAATGTAGTGTCACAACAAAAGTTTCCTGGGTGATTACACGTCAAAGCAACGAACCACCCATTTAGAATAGAGAGCCACACTTTGTCGGTAGACATCGATGATCCCCATGCCGCCTTGCTCACGAGGGAGACAACAGACCTCCCAGACCACTCTGTGAAATCCACTTGAACCAAAACTTTTACACCATAAAAAGTCCCACAACAACTTGGCAAGTTTGGCGAACGAAGAGTGAGAAGGGCACCAACAAGCAGAGTAATACACATGGGTGGCGAAAGAATCTTAGTACAAACTTGGAATTTACCAGCCAGGATAGATGTTTGGAAGACCATTG
This sequence comes from Taxus wallichiana var. yunnanensis, assembly GCA_018340775.1. Lineage (NCBI taxonomy): Eukaryota > Viridiplantae > Streptophyta > Pinopsida > Cupressales > Taxaceae > Taxus > Taxus wallichiana. The sequence continues at coordinate 699,727,689 of CM031237.1, read as the reverse complement.
AGCCACCTTAAGCTCCACTATGTTAATAACATATTGCCATAAGGTGGCGAGTCAATGTCAAAGGAAAAAGGAATGCCCAAAAATTTAAATTGTTTGCCACGGTCGATCCATCTCTAGGGGTAAGATTTCAAATAGTCCAGGGATAGGTAAGAAACTTTGACGGTAGCCCAAAGTCTTTTCCATTTGAATGTTAGATCCAGAGGCAAGACAAAACGTATCGAGGCAGTCAAAAACCTTGGCAACATTTTGTTCAGACTCAACAATGGTAAGGAAAGAATCATCAATAAAGTGACCATTGATGAGTTGCATAGCATGATCGGAAGAAAAATCCCGCGAATGTGACCTTGAGCAACATGATGCGCAATAAGATACCCTAAGGCATCAACAACAAGAACAAACAAGGTTGACACAAGAGGGCACCCCTGTTTGATAGAATGGAAGAGGTCGAAAGCAGTGGATTGATGACCATTGATGGTAAGGTGAGTCGAGGCATTAGAAAATAGAGTGTTGACAACCGATTTGAAGAAGTCACCAAAGCCAAGGGCTTTGAGCATGGCCAAAATGAATGGCCATTCAATACGATCATACGCCTTCTTGAAATCAATTTTGAGAAATAAAGGCCATCTGTAGAGATGCCCAAGCCCATTCCACACCTTCGCAAATAGTTATAAGATTACAAAGAATGTACCGACCTTTAACAAATCCGATTTGTTTGGGACGAACAATCTTAGGCAATAGATTAGCTATGCGAAGAGCCAAGGCCTTGGCAAGAATTTTATAAGAGACATTTAACAGGGTGATGGGATGCCAATTATTTATCTACTCTGGGTCACCACCTTTAGGGATATGACTTGACATTGGATTGATTTATGAAGCTCCCTAGAGAATTGTATTGAAGATCTTCATTATAGACACAAAACATATCAAGTCCCACAAAAGACCAAGTGGATTTGTAAAATTTGCCAAACCCATCTTAACTAGGTGACTTTTATTTAGCTAAGCAAAGCAAGTCTGCATAGAGCTCTTCCAAAGTGAGTGGAGCATTGTAGTGGGCCCGCTCTTTGTATGAAAGCTTAGTAGGCACCACATCAACACATTTCTGCAAGGCAGCAACTCGCTCCATCGAAACCTCTTGAGATTGAAAAACCATATGGTAGTGTTTGACAAAAGCATCAATGATCTCCTAAGCTCGTGAGCACCGATGCGAATCATAAATACATTTTATCTATTGACGAGCATGCTTGGTGTGGAGGGATTTGAAAAATATTTTAGAGGATTTGTCTCCCACCTTAAGCCAATACAATCTCAACAATATCCGAGCACCACAGCCGAATGCACCTCGATGATCTTGAGCTTGAGCTTGTGTTGGGTTTCAAATGCTTAAATTTGGAGAGGAATATCAAAAGGATTGGCCTCCAATAACAATGAGATCCATCTGAATTCTTTGAGAAAATCCTAATCGGCTCGCTTATGGACTCAAGCCACCTACTTGTCGAATCAACAGAAAAAAATTGAGTGGTACATGAATTTCCGCTTCCCACCAAGAGATCTAAATTGTAGCAAAAAGGAGAACATGACGCCATGTTCCAAACCTTAGAAATGAGTGGGACCACCTTGGGTGACTCAACAAAGTGACATTAAGATAGAATTGATTAGAGGGAACTTTGAGAGGCCCCCTTGCCAAACAACCTTAAATGTAATTGGGTGGTGATTTGACAAAAGCACGTCAAACCATACCTTGATATCGAGGAGCCTTGCGTGTCAAAATCTAAAAATGTCTACTGTGAAAGAAGAGCACGGTCCAGGAATTTTAAAATCGGATTATATCCTTCTCGAAGATTGGTCCAAGTATACCAAGCTTGGGCTCTAAACTCCTTCTCATTGTTTGAGAAACAGGATTAGAAAGGTCCCAATGAATTTTAAAGAAATACCAGGCCACACACTTGCACGACACACCAATGTATTGGGAGGGCACCAAATTTATCATTTGGATGCTCCATCATATTAAAGTCACCACACACCAACCAACAAGCAAGAGGTAAGTTATCACCTAACCATTTCCATAAAGTTGTTCTTTTGGAGCCGTCATTAGGGGCATAAACATTGAGAATACCAAAAGTAATATCATTAGTGACCTTAATCACCCACACAACCAGATTAACAAGATCTTGGCCGGAGGTGGTGATTAAGGCCAATTTTTTTGGCAACAATGGAAATGCTAGCACCACCTTTACCATCAATATGTTGCATGTGAAAATGCGTAAAATATGGGGCATCACATGTTAGAGTATTTTGAAGCAAAAAAGTAGAAATTTTAATTTTCTGTAAACAAATAATATCTAAATTGTAATACTGTGGCAAGCTAAATGAATAGAGAATTTTCGAGAGGGATCTATCAGACCCTAAACATTCCATGAGATGAAATTCATGAAAAATTAGACATATCAAACTCCCTCTTCCCGTCCTCAAAACCATCCTCCAAGCCGAGAATGGTAAAATTATTGGCAAGTGGAATCTAGTCTGAATCAGAAGCTCAAATTGAATGGATTGACGTTTGGCCCTATTATCCCCTCGTGTGTTATGTGACACCTCCCATGGAGGACTCGCACGAGCATCACAGAGGAAGAGAGGTTGAAGCAAGATTCCTAGAATTCTCAGAACTTGAAAGAAAAACCCGGCTTTGTGAGGGTTTGGAAGGAATGGAAACTGACGGGTGAGGTGGCTCCAAGCCCGACTCATCCTTAGATGGAGGAGGGGAAGGAGAGGGGGTAGACGGAGCCTCCTGAGAAGGTTTCACACCAGAGCCCTTCTTATTCCCTACCGCAGTCCAACCATCAGTCGGAGGGTCAGCCTTGGGCTTGGAAACCGTGAGTTCGACACTACGGGCTTGGAATGAGCTAGTAGTGGAAAATCACAAATATGGTGGTTTGGGGCCTGATAGCGGAAACACATGTTGGGGATGTTAAAAATAAATCACCTTTTGAGAGATACACATGGACCTAACTTGAATATCCAGGTGGTCCCACAAATATTTCACAAGGTCAACTTCGACACACACGTTGTCAAGACGAGCGAAGAAAAAATGATCTTGTTCATGGAAAATCACCCTACCAATGGGTTTCACGATCTCTGTCAAAAAATAACATATATGAATGGGAAGATCTCGGGAGTTAAATCCAAACATGAGATTTTAATGAAACCTAGCTAGTGGGGCTAAAATCTGGAGTCCACCAAGAAATCACCAACACAGTATTCCCAAATTTCAATAAAATGACTTAAGAAGGATGACTTGAATCGGGAAGGCTTGTGAAAGGAAAATAGATAAAACCCTTGGTGAGGTTATAGATACCTAAAACTAGGATACCATTATAATCCCAATGGGTTTCTATCCAGCTTATGGAGGTAGGCTTTTGAGGAATGTTGCCACTTTGAAATACGCAATAAGGTAGCTATTTTGATACCATTTGACCACAAGGTATAAAATTTTAGCATAAATAATAACATCCGGGAGGATTTAGAGTCCATACCTTGTTGTAAAATTTTGGAACAAACTTCCACACGTGCTTGGGAGCCATTTCCACCTTCGATTCTGACAACATTCGTTGCAATGGTAAGAGAGTCGACCATTTAAAGGCAACTTTCCGCCTTAGTGACGGGAAAATAGCCAGGTTTCACTATGATAGGACCATTGGGATAACCCTAAGAAGGCTAAGGAGACATAGTTCGCACGGTAGTGTATGACAAGTGAAAGCATCAAGGATAGAACTTGTATTTGATATTAATGCATTCACATTACTTGTAAATATTTTTCTTTTGGATTATATAAATACTAAATAAAAGTCAATTTCATAGTCACATTTTATATTGGGGGTGTATTCCTCAAAAATATTTTTCATTTCATGAAGTGCCTTTTCAAAAATAAAAATCAATAAAAGCATAGTGATGAGTTTATGTTGAGCTACTTGGCTTGCATTGCTCATATTAAGTAATAATGTATTTTAAAACATTTTAAAGGTATGGTTGTCTATTATAATTTTATCGATAGTATAAATAATATTAATTGGTATATTTTGAAGGGTAATATTGACAAATTATTATCACTAAAAATTTATTTCTTTAAAATAGGTGGCATCAAATTCAAACCCTAAATACTAGACCACTTTAAAAATTCAACCAAAAAGATAAAATATTTTTCTATATATATTGAGGGTTCGATGTATGTTGTTCCAAATGAGGTTGATCGATCACGTTCACTTCATGTTAGAGCACCACTTGCTCTCGAAGCTCCAGGTTACAAAAAAAAAATTTTTAAACCAAAATAATACCAAACTTTGTAACACCCAATCTTTTTTATATTATCAAAACCTACTAATATTTATGTTTGGCCTTTAAGGGACATGGGAACATGTATTTGTTATATGGTATGCATTTATATAGGTGGATATAGATAGTTCATGTTTTATTAAAGCTTATTTTTACTTATTAAAAATTGTTAAATGTTTACTACTTTCAATATTATTTACAGATCATATTTGTGACGATAGTCCCAATTGAATTATTCTAACCCATTTAAATTAATAAAAAAACACATTAAAAATATCCTTAAATTATAGGGAATTATGTCGAGGAATCCTTTCGGTGGGATGCTAATGGAGTGAGAGTCCATATTTTTGACTTTAGTTTACCCATAATTATTAGGCAATTATTTCAAGGAAAACTTCTTTGGCCATTTTTTCCACGTTTATGATTTATAAAGTTATTTACATGTGTTTGCATGGATTTAAAATTTTAAAATATTCTTATTTAAAATCTTACATTATCAAATAAAAATTATTAGAGGGTTATGTTAAGGTTTAGGTCTTACTTGTCATGTGTCCATGCTTGCCATTGTTCATCTGTCGACATCATTGTCCCTTCGGGTTTTTAGCAAGATTTTTACACTTTAATTCTATTACATGGATATTTTATCCAACCCTTTGGGTGGTGGAAAGCCCCCTTTTAATGGCCTAAAAATCAACTCCCCATCTATTGATGTAGGTCTCGTCGATAGAGTGACTAACAACAATGAATCCAAAGAAAGCACAAAAGTTCGTCCCGAAGGTTTTTGATGAGGTAACGAGTCTGATACTCCTTTACCTGATGTTGTTCTTGATTTTCCTACTTTTGATAATGCATGTAGTTGGTTTGAAAACTATACCCTAGTTGGGTATTTTGTTGGCGAGTCCCCCTTGAAAGCCTTTTGAAACAATGGGTTCACAACCAAACAGAGTCATGGGGTTAAACTTGACGAAGTTCAAAACCTCACAAAGGGTTTTTTGTTATTTTGTTTTACCAACCCAAAACACTGTAAGGCCATTGTTAACCATGGTCCTTTGTTCATTCATAACTCCTTAGTTGTTTTTTCACACTGGACTCGGGACTTTCATGTTTCTAAGCAAGCCAAGCTCAAAGTCCCTATTTGGATTGAATTTCTAGGACTTCCTTTACCCCCTTGGGAAGACTCATTTGCAATGAACAACCCAAATTTTTCATGCTCATCCTCAATTCCGTGTTTGTGTTGAAATTGATTTGTCAAAATATTTAAAATAAACCATCGATATTCAGATTGGGGACACCCGTTTCTCCCAAAGGGTGCTTTACATTAACTTACCAAATACTTGTTTTCATTGTTAGTCATTTGAGAACATGATTCATGAGTGTCCTCTTATGGATGAATCTTGTCCTGCTCCCATTAATAAACCTTTAAAAAACCTAAAGCCACTTCCGCTTCTATGGTTGGACCAATGTCACTAACAAAAAGAGTGCTTCATAGGGTTCTTCAAAACTCTCGATCTCCACTTATCATTAAGTTGATAACAACGATGTTGCTACTTTCGCGACTTCTTGTCAAAACAAGATGAGTATGATAAAACCGAACCTCTATTTTTCCTTCTGATTTAACAAAAATAGATTTTTATTAAACCCTATTGTAGATTAGCTGATGTAAACATTGATATAAAAATGCTAATATACAATATGACACAAGAAAATAATCATATAAAGTAGAAACCCTAAGAAAGATATGGAGAAAGAAGACTTATTTGATTTACACTTGGCTTGGGACTAATTTGAACTGGGAAAAGTGATGAACATGAGGTAAACATCGTTGCAACAAGTCTTTGTAAATTCAAGAGCTCACGAAAAATGTTGGGTAGGGGAGCCCACGCTAGGGCAAGGACACCTGGGTGCTACAGACTGCTTTACTAGGCACATGTGACTGCATAAATCGTTAGAATATGGTTTTTGTTGTGTCGTAAGATTTTCGTAATTACTTCCTATTGATCTCCTATTGTTTTCACTATGATCTGATGATACCTATAACCTGCAAAATAAAATTTCACCTACAAAAGCCCATATACCACATCAAAAACAAAAATAAAGATGTAATTGTTAGTGCAAATCTTCAGCACCCCAAAATGACCTTCAGATCTGCAGTCCAGAATTGGGTCATTTAGTGTGATTGCACAACATTGAGTTTTTCTCCAAGGTGTGGGACCTTGCAAGGTGAGAAAACTCTCCAGATTGAAGCTGGTTCTTACTCCTCTGTTTAGGTGTATGCATGAATTTGCAGAGGTTCAATACTAATTCCTACTCTAAATTCCAAGGAGATAGAGTTGAAGATGCAAGAAAGGGGAAACAAAACTAAGCTAAAATGGTGATACACCAAAGGAGTGATGAACTTTTGTTTTGTAAATAAACACAGATCATAAGAATGTAGCACAAAACATGCACAGATTTCCAGAATATAATGAAAGATCATAAGACAATGATAAACACATGAGAGGATTGGAAAATCAATCATAGAACATACATTATCATTCCCAAGTTTAATACAATGCATTACAATGGCAAGGAGGCAAAATATGTGCTGGCCCTTGTATGAGAGGTCTGAAACTCTACAAATCTACCTGCTAAGGAAGAAAAGAGAGCTTGCAAGAGCAAAATGTCCAACATTACAATAGATTACATCCTTTGCATTTATAGCTGAAGAAAAGAGAGGGAAAACAAAGGAGGAAGCAAATCTGATCCTTTTTCTCAACCACCCACCATTAACCCTTTCAAATCAGCCTGTAATCCATCAAATCAAGCTCCTCTACTTCTGTTTTGCGTGTTGGAGAGAAAAATGATGAATTTGGTGAAACATAGCTCTCAAAGCAATCTGATCTCACATTTATGGCATGAGAAGATATTTTTAGGTTTTCCTCCATCAAAACGAGTTGATTCTTCATCCTTGGCATGTGGGAGAAAGCAAATCATGGCGGTTTTGAGCAAAAACAACTCATTTGAAGCAATTTGGTTTGCATTAAAGGCATGAAAGACATTTTTAGCATTTTCTCCATAAAACCTACAAAAATGATGTTTTTATTCCTCCAATGCATAGAGGGGCTCGAGACCTTTCCAAAAAGTCTAATTTTGTTCAAATCTGATCTCTGATCGAAAGATATGGTGCTCTAAGATTTAGGGCAAAAATTTGGGCACAAATTTTGAGGCACAAATTAGGGCACACTTGGCGGAAAAATGATTTTGAAAATGGGTCCACGGGTCAAAATTTACTTTTTGTACTTTTGGAAAATTTTCCAAAAAATCCCCGCGCCTCCACCGCTCCGAGACACGTGGCACCTCCTAGTTCACCGATGGAATCGCGGGCTCAAACCTATCCTTTTCCTTTTAAATTTTCATTGGGAAAATTTCCCAAAATTTCCCCACGCCCCTCTCTCTAGTGACACGTGTCGGCTCCTGGTTGCTTGGCGGGGTGCACACTTCTATTTTTTCCTTTGTGCCTCTGTCACTTTGGCAAAAACCAAAATTCCTCCACGCCTCCGATTCCCACCACAAACAGGGACACGTGGCGGCTTCAAAACGATCCATGGGCTTTCAGGCTGAAATTTGACTTTGGGCATTTAACCCCCAAAGGGCTAAATGCCAAGTTTTCCTCCATGGGCCTGCGCTAGCCCATTTCCTTCCTTCATCAGGGCTAGGGGCAAAATTTTCCTTTGCGCCCTTTGACCAAAGCACCAAAACTTAAAATTCCCCCGACGTCTGCCGCTCCGCCCTACCACGTGGCACCTTCTCATTGGCCATGGGCATGTCTAGGGAAAATTTCCCCAAAAAACTCTGCCGAGCCATAACTCAAAATTACAAGGAGTTAGGAGGAAAATTTTACCTTTCTGGAAAGGTAAGGAAATTCTCTATCTAATGGAATCATACCCAAGAAATTTTGAGTTCCCCTGAAGCATGCAAAAATTTCATTTTAAGTACCAGAAAAGGAGGAGGAGGAGTTAGCCAAAAATAAGCATGGGCTTATTTTGGATAACACTTTTGGTGACTCATAGGGGTCATCTACCTGCTTTGGATGAAGTGACTAGCTACCTGAAGCAATCCATTGGGCAATGGAGTCATGAACTTAACTGCCTGTTACTCTCAATTCATTAGAAAACCTCTAGGATGGAGATTGTGAGAGTAGAAAAATCACTTTGGCTTGGAACATGATCTCAGTAAAGATGCATCCTTGGGGCAAAAAAACCTGTGCCAAAGCACTTAGGGAAATGTAAATCTAAGCTACAACAAAACAATGTGCATAAGCACTTGGAGGAATGAAAAATCTAAGCTAATATGTACAAAGGTGAGAAGTTTCCCTTAGTAGCAATGCTTTAGATGGATTCCATTAATTGGAATCTACGCTTCTCACCATCCAATGTAGACAATTAGAAGACATTGCTATTTTTGCATTTTGTGACCTTGTATGGGCCACTCCAAATGGCATCAAATTTTGAATGCCTCCCTGGCTTTGCTTGGTCTGCATCCCACTTCAACACTAAATCTCCAACTTGGAAAGTTCTAGCCTTAGCTTTCTTATCAAAGCTTCTCTTGATCAATGCTTGGTCTTTTCCATTGTTTGGGCTGCATGCTCTCTGATTTCTTGAGTTCCATCAATTTTGCATATCTAACCTCCATGGGCTCAAACTCCAACAATTCCAATTGCTTCATGAGTTCCAATGTTGGCAACTCAAGTGACATAGGCAAGACTACCTCTCTCCCATAAACAAGTCTGAATGGAGAGTTGCTGTGATCTCTTGGGAGTTATCCTATCAGCCCATAGAGCTGATTTGAGATTAGTGTGCCAAGTCCTTTGATTTTCATCAAGAGTCCTCTTGATGATCCTTAATAAATTCTTGTTTGTGGACTCAGCTTGGCCATTACCTTGAGGGTAATAATTTGATGAAGTGCTCAAATAGATCCCATTTCTAACAACCCATTTAGTGACCTTTGATCCTATGAATGCCAATGCATTATCTGATATTATAGTGGTAGGTATACCAAATTTGTTGCTATCCCCTCATAGAAGTCTAGAATGCTGGATTCATTTGCCTCTTTGAGTGCCACCGCCTCAGTCCATTTGGTGAAGTAGTATGTTGCTAGAATCCATTTGTTAAGTTTGGATTAATGACTCCAACAAAGTCCAAACCTCATTGTATGAATGCCTAGTCAACTGAGATTGGGTGCAATGGAAGTGCTGCTAACCTCTCTTTGCCTGTGAAGAATGCACAATTCTTGCACCTCTTGATCCATGCATAACAATCACTAAATACTTTGGGCCAATAATAACCAGCCTTCATGATCTTGAGAGCTATCACTCTTGGAGAAAAATGACCCCAACTGATCCATTATGGAACTCTTCTAACATTTTCTCAATCTGATTTGTCCCAATGCACCTCAACAATACTCCATTGATATCTTTTTTGAACAAGACACCATCAACAAGTGCATATGGAATATCCTAAATCTGAAGTGTCTTCTTTTGGCTTTGTTCATCTTTGGAGGGCATAGGCCTATTTGTAATAAGTGCATTATGTCTTGGGTCCAGCAAGGAGTGAGCACACCACCATTTTCTTCTTGAACATCTCTTTGTTTTTGGCTGTCCTGCAACACCAAAACAACATTCTTCTCTTTGCTTGCTTCAGATTGGATTGACTCAAGGCCAATTTCTCACATAATCCCTTTCCTCGGACTAGCTTGGTGACTTTGATCTCAATGTCATACTCCATGACACAAGTAATCCACCACACATTTTTCATTTAGATCTTTGTTGAGGAGGAAGTCTTTAACTCCCGCATGAGAAACCAACAGTTGAACCTTGTTGTTTGAAACCAGATGCTTAAATTTCTTTAAGCTCCTAATCACTGCAAGAACATGCTTCTCAATGAAGGAATACCTTACTTCATAGTCCTCCAAGCTTTGGCTAAAGAAGGCAATTGGCTGCTCTGCATTTTCTTCATTCTACTGTACTAAAATTACAGAAATTGTATCACCACCACCAAATGCATAAAGGATGAAGTCTTTGGAGAAATCAGGTTAATGAGAGTTGGAGCCCATGAGATAGCTTCTTTGATTTCCTCAAAACTTTCCTTACCTTCAGCTATCCATTTGAAAGCCATACTTTTCTTCAACATCATAGTTATTGGCTTGACAAGGGCTGCAAAGTTTGGAACAAACCTTTGAACAAAATTGATTCTTCCCAAGAAACTTTGAAGAGCCTTCTTATGACTTGGCAATGGTAGTGCTCTTATTGCTTCAACCCTTTCTGGATCAATTGCTAACCCTTCTTTGGAAACAATGTGGCCTAGGAGTTTTCCTTCATGAGCTAGGAATATGCATTTTTGGGATTCAAGGATACCCCAAATCTTCTACATATTTGGAACACTTGTCTCAAATGAAAGAGATGGTCTGCTGCACTTTTAGAAAATACAGTAATATCATCTAGGTATATCAGCACTATTTTGTTGATCAATCCCTTGAATTCCATATCCATTTCCCTTTGGAAAGTAGCTTTGGTGTTAGATAGCCCAAATGGCATTTTTCTATATGCATAGGTTCCCCATTTGGTGGTGAAGGCTGTTTTGAACTGATCATCTTCCTTTACCATGATCTGATTGTACCTCTGAATAACCATCTAGCAATGAAAACCTCTCAGAGCCAACAACAACTTGCAAAATCTGCTCCATAGAAGGAAGTGGGTAGTGATCCTTGAGGGATGATCTATTCAAATCTCTAAAGTCTACACACAACCTGATTTCCCCACTCTTCTTTCTAATTGGAACCAAGTTTGCAACCCAACTTGAATGCTTGATGGGGAATATGATACTTGCTTCTATTAACTTATTCAATTCCTTCTTCATGAGAGGCTCAATGTGTGGATTGACCGGTCTTTTTTTTTTCCTGATGGGCTTAGCACTTGGATCTAGTTCAATTGTGTGTTGAGCTAGCTTGGGATTGAAACCTCTCAAGTCTTCATAGCTCCAAGAAAATACATCCGGAACTCTTGGAAAAGTTGCATGAATTCATACCTTTCTTTCTCGGTTGCCACTTTACCAATTTGAAGTGACTTGCCTTCTCCAACTAAGATGGGCTCTGAATCCTCTCCCTTGACTTGGATGTTTTCTTTCTCCTTCCTAAATTGATCATTAGGATTGAATATAGACTCTAAAGTCACAAGTCCTTTCAGCAGTTTGTTGGTTCTCAGTTGTACCACTTGATCACCATATTGTGTCCCAATTTTCCTAATTTTTGGCTAAGAACTCAGCTTCCTCTTGCAAGAAATTGATGATTTATTGGTCACTCTCAAACACTTTCCAACTTGCATTGTTTTCTAGTACTGATGGCCTCACAATCACATGGATGTTTGGCTACATTTTATCTCTTTTGATACTCTCCACAACATCAAAAGTTGCTCCAACTGAAGCCTATCAACAACTTGGTTCTCTTTCCTAGGGATGGAGTTGATGCCAAAACCCTCAAAATCCTCAATGAGATCCCACACCCTATTCCTATAAATTTTGAGCAAGTCATTCTTGGCAACATGTTGTCCCTTAACTTGATTAACAATCAACTCACTATCACCAAAGACTTGTAAGTTTTGATGCCTCTCTTCCTTGACCAATGCAATCCATGTATCAAAGCTTCATATTCAGCAATGTTGTTAGAACATGCAAACTAAAATCTAAAAGCTGAATAATACTTAATGCCTTGAGGTGAAACAAGCATAGCTCCTCCTCCTGCACCTTGTCTACTTCTTGATCCATCAAAGAACAACTGCCATACCTCATTGTCATCTCTATGGTCTGGCTTGGTGATGCTAGGAAGAGGTTGATTTTCTTCATGCATGTAATAGACTCCTAGTTCAGATTCCTCCATTTCCTTGTAGGGATCAAAAAGCATGTACCTTGCTTGCCCATTCATCAAGAGTCAAATCTGGAATGTTTCCAACTTTGGTGTCAGCTTCATGTGTGCTCGGATAATCCTCTTGATCAAATGTTGAACAATTGGCATTGATTGGGCTTGGAGTATGAGGCTCTATGTGGAAGTTTGCAATAGGTTCAGACTTGATTGTGGCCTTGGCTCCATATCTTGTCCTAAACAACATGTGTGACCAGTCAACAGATAGGTAGCCTCCAATTCTAGCTGTGAAATCCCTTGACAAACATAAGGCAAAGAGTGGTGGCAAATCTATCACCGACACATCTTGCAAAATAATGACATTGGGGCATGCATGCAAAGTAAGGCCCAAATATTTAATTACCCCGACTATTGTTACTACTGTCCCATCTAATTACACCACCCCCTTGGATATGACTTCATATTGAAGGCCCAGATGATCAGCTATTTGCTTGGGCATCACAGAACTACTTGCCCCAAAATCAATCATATAATTATGTACTAGTTTATCCCCAATGATTAATGAAACATAGAATGGAGGGGGCTTCAAATTTTTACCTTGCTGTCCTTCATGATTTCCCTCAGGATGAGTGGCATTTGTGAGTACCTTCTCTGGCATATGAGCTAGCTGATTTGAGGTTGACCAATTCTTCATGGCAGCTTGTAATAGATCCCTTTGTCCTGGGATGGATAGTGACTCCCACATAGATATGTTCACATTGGTCTTCTTCATTTGTTCAATGATGTTAAATGGGGATGAACCATATTTTTGCTGCCCTTTAGTCTGCACATTATTTTCTTGTACATGGGCTACAACAACGCGTATTGGAGCTGGTCTAGAAGGTGGCTTGGGCTGTCCTTGCACATTTGGAACCACATTTTTCTTGCCAACACCTTGTGGAGTGATGGGAGGTTGTGAATCACTTGGACCTGATGATTGCCCTTCACCAATATTCCTCTTCTTTGACCATGTGTTGGTTGCTACACTTTGAGAAGGTGTTTGATTCACACCACAAAAATCTTCAGCCTGCCAATTCACAAGTGTAGTCTCATTTGGAGTTGTATCTTGTTGAGATGTCCCTTATTGTTGGTTTGTTTCTCCACTTGCTTCACTCTCCACACCAGTTGTTGTCACCATCAAATCTTGGTTCAAAGCACCATTGAAGCACATAGATTGGCTGTGAGGTTCATTGCATGGGAAACACCAGTCATACTCTTGAGCTATATTATTTTGCACTAGCACTAAGGCTTTAGAGGTAGATGCAACATGGGGTTATAGGGCTGAAATGGTCTATTGGCAGGAGGCCTTACTTGATTTTGATTTGTAGCTGGGTTGGGTGGCCTATTAGGCTGATATGGTTGTCTATTAGGTTGGGTTTGAGGCTGATAAGAAGGCCTAAAACTTTGAGCTTGTTGTCTCTTGAGTGTAACCAGTTCATTGCCCAGATTTTGCAATTGTTTCATAACTTCTTGGAGCTCATTTGAGGCACTAGAGGATGAAATAGAAGTTTCATTTGAACTCTAGTTTCTAGGAGTGGGAATAGGAGCTAAAGTAGGTGTTTGACTAGTACTTGGGCTTCCCAACTCTGGATATAAGGGCATAGGAGGCCTAGGTGCAAGTTTACTAGCTTGGATCAAACAATTCTCAGCCCTAATGGTGATGTTGTAAGCTGCAGGTAGAGTTACACCTCCCATGGATTGGATCAACATAGAAATGTCAAAATTTAAAGCCTTGAGAAAGTATAAGAAAGCACCTTGAGTTGTTTTCCTCACTACCAATGGGATTCTATCCCATGTTCTTTGAAATCTAAATTGAATTCTGTTAACTACTCATTGGGAGCTCTCTTGATAGTTGTCAGTTGCTCCAATAGAGACAAGTTGTCCCCTTTCTCTCCAAATTGGTTATGGAGAGCTATGCACAACTAGTTCCAATTATGGATAGAGCCTACCTCAAGGCTCCTAAACCATTGCAAGGATTTCCCTTTGAATGAAGATGCCAATAATTTGACAGCAATATCCATCTCAACAATCTCATGGATTGCACAAACATTAGCAATGTCTTGGACATGATCACCAGCAGTGGTCTGATTTTCTCCAGTAAAGTATGGAATGTTCTTCAATGCTGCAATTGGAACTGGGTTTTGTGGATTGAGAGCAAGTGGGATACTGCTAGTAAAGTTGACATAAGGATTGGGTTGTGCCATTCTGATTGACACGAGAACCCTTATTGATTGGATGAAAGGTCTACCAGGTGGAGGAGTTGATAGAGTTCTGTTTGGTGGAGATGGAGACCTTTGAATCCTTCTTCCCCTTTCTCTTCTTTCTGGGGATAATTGTAGATACTCAGATAATCCTTCTTCTCTAGTCCTTGACCTTGTTTGGATCCTTCTCATGAATCTTCAAGCTTGGACTACTGAAACCAGTTGATTCTATCCTTTTAGAGTCGCCAGATGTGCAAATCAAGGCTCTTTCAAGCAAGAAACTTACAAAAATTACACATCAACTTTTTTGTAATGAAGATGAAGACCTCTAAGGTCCCACTAGGTGTGCCAAAACTATTAGTGCAAATCTACAACACCCCAAAATGACCTTCGATCTACGAGTCTAGAATTGGGTCATTTAGTGTGATTACACAACATTGAGTTTTCTCCAAGGTGTGGGACCTTGCAAGGTGAGAAAACTCTCCAGATTGAAGCTGGTTCTTACTCCTCTATTTAGGTGTATGCATGAATTTGCAGAGGTTCAATACTAATTCCTACTCTAAATTCCAAGGAGACAGAGTTGAAGATGCAAGAAAGGGGAAACAAAACTAAGCTAAAATGGTGATACACCAAAGGAGTGATGAACTTCTATTTTGCAAATAAACACAGATCATAAGAATGTAGCACAAAACATGCACAAATTGCTAGAATATAATGAAAGATCAAAAGACAATGATAAACACATGAGAGGATTGGAAAATCAATCACAAAACATACATTATCATTCCCAAGTTTAATACAATGCATTACAATGGCAAGGAGGCAAAATATGTGCTTTATATGAGAGGTTTGGAACTCTACAAATCTACCTACTAAGGAAGAAAAGAGAGATTGCAAGAGAAAATGTCCAACATTACAATATATTACATCCTTTGCATTTATAGCTGAAGAAAAGAGAGGGAAAATAGAGGAGGAAGAAAATCTGATCCTTTTTCTCAACCACCCACCATTAACCCTTTCAAATCAGCCTGCAATCCATCAAATCGAGCTCCTCTGCTTCTATTTTGCATGTTGGAGAGAAAAATGATGAATTTGGTGAAACACAACTCTCAAAGCAATCTGATCTTGCATTTATGGCGTGAGAAGATATTTTTAGGGTTTTCCTCCATCAAAACGAGCTGATTCTTCATCCTTGGCATGTGGGAGAAAGCAATCATGGCGGTTTTGAGAAAAAACAACTCATTTGAAGCAATCTGGTTCACATTAAAGGCATGAAAGATGTTTTTAGCATTTTCTCCATCAAAACCTATAAAAAAATGATGTTTTTATTCCTCCAATGCATAGAGGGGCTCGAGACCTTTCCAAAAAGTCTGATTTTGTTCAAATCTGATCTTTGGATCAAAAGATATGGCGCTCTGAAGATTTAGGGAAAAACATGGCAAAAAGTTTGGGCACAAATTTTGAGGCATGAATTAGGGCACACTTGGCGGCAAAATCAGATTTTGAAAATGGGTCCACGGGGTCAAAATTTACTTTTTGCACTTTTGGAAAATTTTCCAAAAATCCCGCACCTCCGCCACTCCAAGACACGTGGCACCTCTTGTTCACCGATGGAATCATGGGCTCAAACCATCCTTTTCCTTTTAAATTTTCATTGGGAAAATTTCCCAAAATTTCCCGCGCCCCACTCTCCCGGTGACACGTGTCGGCTCCTGGTTGCTTGGTGGGGGCGTGCTTCTATTTTTTCCTTTGTGCCTCTATCACTTTGGAAAAAAACCAAAAATTCCTCCACACCTCCGATTCCCATTGCAAACAGGACACGTGGCGGCTTCAAAATGATCTCAAGGCTTTGGGCCAAAATTTGACTTTGGGCATTTAACCCCAAAGGGCTAAATGCCAAGTTTTCCTCTCGCGGGCCTGCACCAACCCATTTCCTTCCTTTGTCGGGCTGGTGGGCCAAAATTTTCCTTTGCCCTTTGACCAAAGTGCCAAAACTTAAACTTCTCCTCAACATCCACCACTCCCCTACCACGTGGCACCTTCTCATTGGCCACGGGCATGTCTAGGGAAAATTTCCCAAAAAACTCCATTGAGCCATAACTCAAAAATTACAAGGAGTTAGGAGGAAAATTTTACCTTTCTGGAAAGGTAAGAAAATTCTCTATCTGATGGAATCATACCCAAGAAATTTTGAGTTCTGAAGCATGCAAAAATTTCATTTTAAGTACCAACAAAGGAGAAGGAGGAGGAGTTAGCCAAAAATAAGCATGGGCTTATTTTGGATAACAATAATATGGCGAGTCGAAATGACCCCAACCGTCACACCGAGAATGAACTTACAATTGAGTGCTACACTACATCTTAGACTCCATGTAGTTATGGTGTTTGTGTGTGTGTAGGAATTATGCCCTAGGATTCCCTTGTGCAAGTTGCACTTGATAGCGGGCTAGATCTAGAATGTAGAAATGTATAACATGTGTGGATGGAATAGAATGAAATTCCCCTTCCTATGCAGTGTATGTAAAGAATATGTAGTCCCTTGTCCCTTGAATGGATGCTAGATGGATGCCTTTAGTTCTCTTTAGTGCCTTTGGATGCAAGCTTAGGTGATGATAGTATATGCTTAGTTCTTGGTCCTTCATTTTGAAAACATAACTATGTATTTATATGATTCCCTTGTTTGAATTTTGTAATTGACAATTGGAAGGCCAAAAAAGTGAAAAATATTCCCAAAAGATAAAAGAGACCCAAAAGAAGCGAGTAAGATAAGAAAGGGTTAGGGGCACCCAGAGAGGATATGAGCGTCTGGGTGTTGTTGTCTTGGTTGGATGCTAGTGTCCAAATACATAAAAGATAAATAGGTAAAGTATCGATTGGGCTACAAGGTGTGTAAGACCAAATAGAAAACAAGAGACAAAGAAAAGAGGCCTCAAGATAGTTTTCCACTATTTTTTTGCTTAGGAATAATTTAAATGCTAGTATGCTTTTAGGACCTATAAATGTACCCAAGTACATGATTTTATGTCTACACTTTCTACAAAAGGGTTTTCAAAAATACTAAATAGTGCTCAAAATGGTAAGGGGGCACAACCAACTATCTACTATTTTTTTTTACAAAAATAGGAGCACCTATTGAGATTTTAGCTCTTTAACCCACATAGACTTAACCATTTAAAAACTAGTTTAGAAAATAAACTCAAAGTACTATAATTCATATTCTTATAACATCTTCAAATTTTGAGTGTAACTATCTCAAATAACTCGTACAAGTTGAAATTTATTATTTTTCAAAAAAGGTGTCCACTTAAGACCCCCTCTTGGTGCCTCATTTCCATGTAATTACCCATACTACGGAGTTGTAAAATCCATGGGACACTATGATAGTGCACCACAAAGTTGAAAACCTACGGACACTACTGTAGTACACCACAAACTCTAAAATTCACATAATAATTACATTTTTTCATGAATTAATTAATTCCATGGAATACTATAGCAGTGAACCGAGGCACATATGTAGTATATCATAGAGTTACAAATTTGTAGAAATAGTTTTTGTTGTTGCATGCTAGCCTAAATCACTTGATGATTTATGGATTGTAATTCCTTTTGTACCAAAAGGTGACTTGGCATGTGTTATTTGGAACAAACCTTTCTTTAACATAGAAAGGAAACTTTACATGTTTCCTACTTAACATTAAGGGGGAGTGTTGGGTTTATAATATTAAGCGGGAAACTACTTGTTTAGAAACCCACCAAAGACTATATGTTTTTGGTTTATAGCTTATATTTAAAATATAAGCATGATGGATCCACTAGTGTTGTTGAAAATAATTAAAATATAAGAGTGACCCAAAATAGGTCACCCACCTTGTATATAACAACATGATCTCATTACATATTGACATATGGGACACACATGTGAAATATCAAGTGTGACATATGAATGTAAGATATATGTGTGATCTGATTATAGATACATGATGTGAATGTTGTAAAAACATGAGAAAATGTATGAGGTGGTTTGTAATACCTTCTTAAAGGTGTAACTACAAGTGGATGTTTGGAAATAATGGGAGTGTTAGGTGAAATTTAATTCTCAATAAAGATAAGTGATTCTTAGTGGGTTTTTTACCTTCCATTTTTTGCCACTTGTTGGTTACAGAAATGACTAAGTATCGTCATGTGCAAAGGATTACGTGTAGGAGGGCACACACACATGAAAAACAAATGCATACAAGTTTGAAGGACTTCATGGGATCATGTGCACAAGGAGGACAGAAAAAATAGGGAAGTATGTGAAAATACATGGACCATTGAAGGATAGGTTGGTGCGCAAAGATGCATACATATATGCGAATGTTGGTACTTAGCCATTTTGTAACATTGGATAAAAATAGAGAAAAGAAGGATATTGTGAGGCACAAGAAAATGTTGTAATTGAAAAAAAGAACATGCGAGATAAAGTCTAAAGTGACGTTTGGAGGTAGTCTAATAATTACAGCTTAAATCATGAGTAAAGAAAGCTATTTATAACTTGACCTATAGTTAAGAAAGGGATGAAAAAGCATGCAAGCTATCTTTAGAACATGCCTATTATTAGGAGTTTCATGTAGGCAGTGAAGGGCATGTCCCCACCATATAAATATAAGTGATTCCTCATAAAGAAGAGATGGTTAGTTAGTAAGGTTTGAGTGCTAGTGCTATTGAGCCTTTTTGTGTAATTTGGATATGTAGGTTTTTAGTCTATATGAACTTTATGGAGTGTGCACATGGTCCAACGCATGGTTGTAAACCATGGTGATGTATTCAAAACTCTTGTTATGTGATGGATTATGTTTTTTTGGATGATTTCTTATGGATTACTAAAGTTACTGTGTTTGAACATGGCTTGATGGGTATTCAAATATTAATAGCCATTATCTATGAATGATTTCATTATTACATGTGTTGATGAATCATCATGATATGGTATTTATTCTTACATGAATGGATGTTATGTTTATGATTATGAGTATGCATGCTAACATATTGATAAGAAAGCAAAGGAGGAACTTATAGGGTGTGTGCACTTCGGTGAGCTTCCAGCCTTGGACGCATGAAGTGCTAATTCACATAGCTATTATTGGGTAAAGAAAGACTATATTTTGGTTCTATTACTTGGACCTATTTTTGATCTATCTTCAAGTATGTTGCATGCACATGGCATTCTAATTTTCTTTGGAGAATATTAAGAACTAGATATATGATGGGCATGACATGTTTTCTCAGAGGTATAACACTGGACCTGATTTTAATGCATAAAAGTGGGTAGAAGATAATCTATATGACTACTTTTATGAGACACTATTCAGTTTCTTCCTATTATAATTCTTCCCAGTATAATTATACGAGTGGTTGGTAGTGTACACGTAGAATAGAGGTGTCTAGATTGGTAGAAAACAAGTGTGTAGATAAGAAGACTACCAAACACTCTTTGATTTGGACAAGCCGTGGACTAGAGTTGTAGATCATTGGTGGGAAGGTGTGTTGCATAATTATGCCTTAGAGTACATGATTTCAACATACTCATGCCTAGAGGAAGTAGAGTTCTAGTTTTTACGTGATCCAAAAGGATCCTATTTACATGCATGATACCTGTAGCTATCAAGATCTTGATGGTTAAATTGGGAATGGAGAAATTACCTATGAAAGGATAAAACCTTACCATGTGCAAAGGGTAGGAGACAAGTTTGGGAAGGATGTCGGTGACCTGGAAGAAGAAAGAGAAAGAGAGGAAATATAACTCAGGTATAATGATGCACAATAAAGGGGAAATTGAGGAGGTGTTGAGGTTGATAAGAATGATGACTGGAAGAAGTGATGAGAACCTTGCAGAAGGTGAGGGACCACATGATCATGTACTTCTCCACATTGGAAAAATATAGTAGAGAGGACCCATGGAATTTGATGAGAGCACGCTTGAGGAGAGAATGAGAACCATAGGTGCATGTGTATATGACCCAACCTAGTCACCTAGCCCTTGTGTAAGGTGTTCAAATCAAGAGGTTATTATAGAAGAGGATCATAATGATAGTGAGAAAGGAGGTAATAGAGGTTCACCACATTGAGTAGGAGATATAGGTAGACACATATTTTATCAACTTAGGAATCAAAATAGATTAAGGACGTGTACATGGTAGTATAATAAACACTGTGTTTAGACAAAGTATTTTTGGGGTAAATTTATAGGTGCATATCATAGGACAAAGTTTTAGTGCATAACATTTAGATGCAATCCCATAGGTGTAGCTATAACACATACGATTGGTGTCTAGTTTAACAACCACTAGGATGCAAGGGAGATCATCTATAGAACCACAAGTCATGATGGGAGGATCGGGAGGTTTAGGTCATCCACGGCATAGAGGTAACCCCGGTGGAGGATCAGGTTTAGGATTTGGCCCCATTCTAGGATAAGGGTTACAACCACCACAAAAACCACCTCAACAACCTCAACAACCACAACAATAGACACCTCAATTCTTCTTTGAGATGTATCTTCACTTACCAAAGTATAGAGGTGTAGAATATGTAACTAAACATGTGCATAAGTGTGAGTTATTATGGAGAGATAAGGGAATAATAACTTTTGATAGGAAGGAAAGTCAGTTTTCCACCACACTTCAAGGGCATGCACACAACTTGGTATAGAAAATATGATCCACATTAGACTATAGTGGATTATGATGCATTACACACTACCTTTTTTCTAATTTCATATACTAAAGTTTGAGAAAAAGTGCATCAACACACTAAAAGATATTAAGAAAGTCTTGTTAGAGAGTGTTTAGGAATATGATGTGTGATTTAAGATTTTTTTCAAAATTATCTTATGATATCCATCGAGAGTCAACATGCACACGGTTTTTGGTGGCTTTTTGACTCCTTTTCAAGAGCATTATCACATAAGACATTCATTAATCCACGTGAGGCCTTGGAAGAAATTCTATGCGCTGAAGTAGTTGGAAGTGTGACACGAGGGTAAGCCCTTTACTTGAAGACTAGATTATAGTTATGGCCTATTAGATAGAAAATATCTCCACTAATTTATCCCACATGAGATGCATAGTGGACTATAGTGCACAAATTGTGAGGTTGAAGGAAATACAAAGGATAGTTTTCTGTATAGGAATGTGTGCACATTGTTGACATCTTGTGAGATTTTCCACAAGAATCATGATGTTAGGAATTTTCCATTTTTACAAAGTGCAACATGTAAAATAATGTCTCCATGTACTTCAATATTTGTGATGCACACACCCATGATACCATCTACTTCCGATTCATCGATCATATTCATGAAGCACATGAGACTAGATTACGACAAATCCACATGACTAAGTAGCTCTTAAGCGTAGGAAGGGAAGGACAATGAACATAACAAAAATGAAAATGGAAGCTTAAGAGGTGGCCATAAAATAATAAGGCCAAGGTGGTAGAGGAAGGTTCACACATGGGACATGTTATACATATGGATCACCTAATCATTATCAACATGAGTATCCTAAAAACTAGGTATGTGCATATTGTGGGAAGGAACATAAGGTTGAGGATTTTCAAACCTCTATGAAAATATGTGTAAGAACAAAAGAAGGATAAGGGTGATGGGATTATTAAAGTGGAGCACGTGAAGCATGGAAAATGTGAACCTAAGAAGATGGATAATCGGAGATTCAACCTCGTGTTAGTTACTCATGCTACAACACGCATGTGAACATATCAAGGAAAAACCCCTTATCGTGCATGAGGAGGTCATATTTGTTAACTATCCATACACTCCTCATCAAAAGGAGGTGTATTAAGAAACTATGGGTGTGGTTAGAGAATTGTAAGGGGAGATCCAACATATGAAGGAGCAAGCGCAAAGAGAGAATGTGCAAGGGAATTGAGATTCCATAGAAATATGTTGATGATTTGAAGGAAGTATGCAGGATGTTGAGGAAAGAAAACATCATTCATTTTCTAGGATATGGTTACACGAGAAGATACTATGGGCAAGGGGATTAAACGAGAGTGCCATATCCTTTATGAAAATTTATCACCATAGGACCATGAATATGAAAAGGAAATTACACTAGATATAGTGATAGATGGTTGGTTTATGAGTAACATTATAATTGATACAGTGTAGAAGTTAAGGTGCAAAGTTAATGTCCTAACATTAGATGAATGAAACTAAATGGGAAGGAAACAATTACAACCATCTTCCAATGTGTTGTAAATAGAAAATAAAGACAAGGGCCATGCCATTGGAGTACTCAAGGATGCCTCTATCACTATTCAAGGAGAAAAATTCATAGGTGATTTTGAGGTACTAGAACTTGTAGAAGAAGATAAAATTCCCAGCACTTTTAGGTAGTCCATGGTGTTATGTGAATAATGCTGATTTACGCTTCAACAAAAGATATATCAGGTTTTGAGTTAAAATATGAGCGTGTTGTCATAAATTTGGATGATGTAAATATTACGTCATATACATAGCCATCAATGAGGAGGAAATTAATAGAATATACAAACATATACTGTGTGACGATCCAAAAAATGTAGAGCCATCTAAGGAAGGCATACTTCATTGGGAAGATGCGTAGTCTATTAGTGATACTACCAACATTTCTTGTGAAAATTGGGCCCATGACACCTATGAGATGGTTGGAGGTGAGGTCAATGGGAGAGTTACTAGGATGATTAGGCTACACAAAGTTAGGATCATGGGTAAGGTAATCTTGCCTAAATATAACAAAGAAGAAAAACCTGAATCTTTCTTGTGCACAATGGAGGACCAAAGTGGAAAAAAATGTGATATAAGGAACATTATGGTCTATAATTTACGTGAAATGACAACAAGATGACGAGAGATACAAAAATATAATCTTTTGGGCTAGTGCAAGGTCAGGGTAGCCATTTTAACAAGGTTTACTCGAGAGAAATGTTCCCTCTCTTGTACACAACTATGACATGATGGTAAGAACCCTACTTTGGTACATATTCAAGGCATTGGGCATAAGCAAAAAGAATTAAATCCATCTCTATGGGTACACAAGTTTTACTCCACTTTGTGCGGATGTGCACGAGATTCTGGTATGTGCATGTGGACTTAAAGGAAAAAAGATCAGAAAGTTGGCGTGACATGAAAAAATGTATTTTTCACACTTTTGATTATTTTTCTAATAAACCACCAATGCATGAGGCCTTAAATCATGAAGCGCATCACGTTAGTAGACATTTCAAAGGAAGAAGAACTTATGGTTTAGCTCTTAAGATATCTAGAGACCGAGGCATGCAAGGATGCGATGGAAACATAAGAAACCTTGCTAGGGCACACATGGAAAGAGAAAGAAAAAGGGAATATGGTGTACCTCATAGATGATGAGGAGGTTGAAGATTTGGACATGAACCACACCGAGGGTATGCATGTAGTATTAGATTCTATAGATGATCGGGCACATGCGTACCATGTGCCTATGAATAATAAGAAGGTGAATATTGGCACTAAAGATATGCTTAAGGAGGTGATAATTGGTGATTATTGGTCAGAATCATAAGTTGTGAAGATTATTGAGTTGTTGTGTGACTTCCAAGACTTATTCCCAAGGGGTTATCATGAGTTGAAGGGCATACATCCTTCATTAAGAGAGATGAAGATTAATATGAAAGAAGGCATGCACCCGGTTAGGAAGAAGACTTATAGGATGAATCCAAACCTACGTGAGAAGGTAAAGGATGAAATTGATAAGAAGTTAAAGTCAGGAATCATTGAACCATTGAAGAATTTGAGTGGGTCAGCCCCATGGTGATCAACATAAAGAAGGATGGCTGGATTAGGATTTGTGTTGACTACAGGGTACTCAATGCTTCATGTGTCATAGATCCTTTTCCTACACCATTCACTGAAGAGATCTTGGAAGGTGTAGTAGGGCATGAAATATATTCATTCACAAATGGATTCTCAGGGTACCATTAGGTATGCATTGCAAGTGAGAGGATCGAGAAAAACCACCTTCATAGTTGAGTGGGGAAGTTTTACATATAATGTCATGCCCTTTAGATTGAATAATGCGCTGGTGGTGTTTTCATGCATAGTCATGCATGAATTCCATGACTTTATTCATAAGTTTTTACAAGTCTATTTGGATGATTGGATCATTTATGGGTTGGTGAAGGATCATTATGAAAACTTGAGGTTGATGTTTGAAAGATGAATAATGTTTAGCACCTCCTAAATATCAAAAGTGTATTTTTTCCACCCCCTTTGGAACATTACTTGGGCATATCATTTATAAGGAAGGACTATTGGTAGACCTAACTAAAATTACGCAGTGATTTTGGGGCTGGAAAAAAAAGAAATAAGTCGAAGGGTGCAATTTCTTGGGGCACATTGGTTATTATAGAAATTTTCTTAAGGGTTATTCCAAGATTATTGCACCCCTGGAAGAGTTTCTCAAGGCCAAAGGAAAATTTTATTAGGGGATACACAACATCAAGATTTTGATACCTTGAAGGAAAGCTAACCACCATGCCCATCTTGCAATTTTATTATTGGAAGAAGAATTTCCATGTACATGTGGATTCCTTTGCTATGGAGATTGGAGAAGTCTTGGTGCAACTAGGTGAAGGAAATGTTGATCACCGTATTTTGTTTTGTGAGTAGAAAGTTGATACTATATGAGCACAACTATATTACTAGGGAGTGTGAAGCATTATCCATGATCTATGCACTTCACAAGTTCAGAAAATACTTATCGGCCATACCATTTATCTTTTATAAAAATAATATGACATCGAAGTACTTGGTTAACAAACTAGTTTTGCAAGGGTGCATCTCATGACTGGATTGTTTTTTCAAGAGTTTGATTTTACAATCATAGTAAATTCAGGAAAGAGAAACATGAGACCTGATCACTTGTCAAGGGTCAAATCTAAAGAGGACATGCGAGAGCATAGAGGTTACTATGCAAGATGAAAATTTGTTTAGATTAAACCCTTAGCCAGCTAATTTAGAGGATATTGTAGTCTTTTTAAACACTTTGACTAACGCGCCTGAGGGTATGAAGAATCTAGAAGAGAAACAACATGCTATTCACACAGAGCCTTATCAAATCATTAGGGGAGACATGTAAAAGATGGGAAAAAATGAGGTCTTGCGTAGATGTGTGCTAGAGTATGAGCTTGAGGCCATTATGGAGGAAGTGCATGGAAGAATAATTAATGGACACTATGTAGGCGAGGCTACCGCACATAAGATCTTTTAAACATGCTTGTGGTGGGAGACATTATACAAGGACACTAAGGATTTTTCAAATCACATGATCATTGTTAGAGAATCGAAAAGCTTGGGAATAGAGATGAGATGTCATTACAACCCATTGGAAGTGTATAACCATTTGAAAAGTGGGCCATTGATTTTGTAAGACCTATTACACCACTTGTGTGTAAGACATATACATGCTACATCATTACATGTACTCATTACTTAAAAAGGTGTGTAGAGGATGTGCCTATAAAATATTTAAATGTTGCTACAACAAGTATGTTCCTTTGGAACAATATATCAAAAGGTATGGATGTACATTAAGTTTAACTAGTGATAGAGGGACTTGTCCTGTGTTTTTGCATGGGCAAAATTCACCCGAAAACAGACAACCATACCCTAGTGTCAAATTTTTTCCATGTCATACATTTCTAGACCCACCCAGATCAATTTATCCCTCGGTGTTAAGTCCTATCATGTCCCTCAGTGATCCATCTATGAGTGTCAATAGTCCCCTTAGGTGATTTAGGAAATAAAATCATTCAAGTGCCTTTGGAGTGATATTTCTCAAGGCAAGTTTTCAAACAAACTTAGAAAGGGATTTCATTAGCCTTTCTAAGCCAAGTGTACAATAAATGGAGAAAATTTAAGGGCCAAATTTCATCATGAATGTTTACTCAAGATCTAAAACATCAAGGAACTGATTTAGGAAGATTCTGGGAAGTTTCGAGGTTTAGGAGCCAATGCACCAAAAGTGGGTTTTTGAGGCCGAAGGAGCTTGCACCGTAAAAAGTACTTGATCTTCAAGGAGTGATTTTGGGAGATTTGTAATGAGTTAATATATAAAAAATATATCATTTGAAATAAATTTCAGTCCCCTACATGGTGGAGAAAACATATCATCTTCAAGCACCATGCATTTTTCAGGCCAACTCATTCTTTCCATGCACAATTGACGATCCCAAGAAAAAAAGATATTTTTGAAGGTGTTTCAGTCAGAATAAATCCATGGGATCCCAACCATTATTATTAAAGGTATGTTTCATGAAAAATAATATAAGGAAGCACCCAAAAATCATTTGGGAGCTCAAGTTATGGCCTTTCTAAGTCGCCCTCCAAGGTATGCTATTCAATACTTAGTGAAATTTGCTAAGGGACACATGGCAACCTAAGGTTAAGGTGAATTTTCATGTTCCCATTTCACAATTACAGATGGGAAATATGTGAAAAAAATTATTCTCTCCCCCATTATGTATGTTGGTCACTCATATGACCCTGACGACACTTGTCAAGCTCCTTTGATCAGTTTGACCTGTTCTCCCAACTACTTCGCATGCATGCCACTTGTCACTATGAGGCTAGGTTTAATTTTTGAGCACCTTTTTCCCTTTCAAATGGTTACAATTGGGACAAGAAAATTCACCCCACCCCCTTTTGGCTTCATGGTTCTTCATATGACATTTTTTTCGGCCTCAGTGCTTATTCTTATCCACCTCCTTCACTTGGCTCAACAAATAAACATGCAACACTTGGAAACACAATGATTAGGTGAATTTTTGTACACATATTTTCCCTAAATAGAAGATAAAATGGGTACATAAATATGATCCCCACCCCCTCTCTTCATTTTAAAAATATTTAAAAGTGGAACTTGTCTTTTTCTCTCATTCTCTCACAATCTTTCCATCCACTCCCAAAAATCGGTTGAATTTTTCATCAAATATTTCCTCCAAAATTTTTCATGCTCCATCCATTTATGCCATTTTTCCTTGATTATAAGAAGAGAAAACAATGAAAAAGACATTTTTTGAAGGCTCTAGGCTTGTTCTTCACCATAATGACTCCATAACCCATAAAGTGAAAAATCTTTGTAACTTTAAGACCGATGCATGGATTAACATGTGATTTTTTGCGATCAACCACATTTTCAGAGGCCATTATAATCCAAGTGAAATATTTTGCAAATATGGCCCAAATTTTTTACAGAAAAGAAACCCTAGTTTCCTCACGAACAAAATTTTCAAAATTTAAAATATCCATTTCCAGGAACCGGGTAGACTTGAAATTTTAGAGGTGTAATAAGAAAGAAAAACCCATATCAGAAAAACCATTTTTATCACGAACCAAGGTCCAAAACCCTAATTTCAAAAAATAGTAAGCATCCTATATGAGAACTTGCTATTTTTGGTAAGTCACCATCGAGGGTCAGTTGCTTTGTGAAGAAAATGTGCACCAAGGACACCCAACAAGTCAAAGTGTGTGATCAAATCCAAAAGGGTGGAAATTTACACTTACTAAAAATAGTAATCCCCCTTCTCAGGTGTAGAATAGTGCTTGGGTCAAAATGAAGTTCAATTTTTCAAGTTCCAAAATCAATCTCAGCTTTAGTCATTAGTGTGTTCAAGTTGATATGATGGTCATGGTTACGATGCCTAAGTAATTATTGTAGTTTATTTTCCAAATGTGTAACCATAAGAACGATGAAATTATGAAACTTCATGGCTTTCAAATAGATTATATCAAGAGAAATATGTGTCGATGGATTATGGAAATGTTACAGAGAGTCATGACAGATTGGTTTTAAGCTTCAATCTCTTAAGAAGGGATTTTCACAAGAGACATTCAGGGTCACCAAAGGAATCAATCAATAGTGTTTCTAAACACTTATTTCAGGGTGTTTGTGCATCATCCAAAGAATTTTTCTCGTGGTGCGAAGCATTCAAGGATCACAATTCATCATTGCATTAGAGCATTTCACCAATTCATCAACATAATGGATCTGATCTTCATCAGAGATGGAGTGTTCTTCATCCATGCTTGAGAGAATCCTCTCCTCCTCTCTTTATCCATCTTCTTTCTCCCTCCTTTCTAATTATTCATTGAGATTCATCATTGTATTTCATCCTATTCACTTAAGTGACCTATTTTAAAATTGTAAAAGTATTTTCTCAAAATTATAAGAGAAATACTTTATTTATGGAAAAAAGGTCACAAGTTGAATATGGAATACCGAGAGCCATATGAGGGAGGTGAGGAGACATTTCACATTTTTATAAATTGGGATGGCTTCTCCATTCCAAAGGATCCATATTTTGAGAATTTATACTCTGTAGCATTGTGAATTGTTGTAGCTTGATTGAAGCTTTGTATTCATCACTACACATGGAATAAAGGATACATTTATTCTTTTTCCCTTTCCTTGTATTTCCTCTATTTCTATCTTATCATACAACTTTGTGAATGTCAATAAATGAGAAAAGAGTTTGTTTCTTTTCTTGATAAGGATATTTCTGAAACTTTGTGTTCATAGTCTCATCTTATCTTGATGTCTGTAATAAGGTTGTTATTCTTATATATTGAATGTTGAAATAATCTGGTATTAGGTGTGAACTCTGTAATTTTCCTACTCGAGTAGTAAATTTATTTCCCTAATTTCCCCTCTTTCTCCCTAAATCACCGTAATTTCCTCCTTGTACCTATATGTACCCAAAATTGTAAGGTCTTGTCTTGCCAGCGAACAATGTAACAAAGTGCCCCAATGATGATACAAGTCTCCTCGCAAGGTGTTCGGGATCTGAAAAAACTCCCCAAGTGTGCATTAACATCCCGCATGCCCCGCTTAGCCCCCACGTGCTTTGTTTTTCTCTTTTTCCCTCTTTTCTTGGCCTTTTTGCTCTTGATTCAAACCACCACCCTGCACAGGCGGCGGTCTCGTGACCGCCGCCCTAAGCAGGGTGGTGGTCCTGTAACCGCCACCTGCTCAGGGTGGCGGTCCTTTACGCATTTTCCAGAATGCTCTTTTAACATGACTCACATAAATTTCAATGTTTACCAACTTTTTTTCACCACCATGAGCTTGCATTAATGATTCTGGTTCCCTGGAATAGTGTTTTGCCATTGTTTATAGTTTAAGAGTTCTATTTGGTTTTTACCTTGGGTAAATGCAAATGCTATAAATAGTTGGCTTGTGCTCAAGAAAATGGCCCCTCAAATTTGCCTCTGAATTTCTCATTGCAATAGATTAGTCTTTCATTTTATTTAGAATTCTTAGTTTCTTTCATTGCATGCCTAGTTAGTGTTGTTTTGCTGTTAGGAAGCCACATATCCATCTTGTGCAAATGTTGTTGATATTTCATCCAATCCATTGGAGTAGCATAGTTTGTTTTCAATAGGAAGCCATTAAAGTTGCAGGTTTTGTTCTTCAAACAGGATAGTTTCAGGTTCTGGACGTTTTATGTTGCATGACTCACAATAAATCCCACTAGGAATTACATAAGCCAAGCTCTGTACTCTTGCACTATCTCTCTCCTACTCGCATTGTATTCAGTCTGTATCCTAAGCTGCCTTTGTCCCAATATCTACTACATTGATGCTAGCATTACATGCTTTTACGGATCCAAGTGAACACGAAGGAATGAGGAGATCACACTTTGGGGACATAGCCACACACACCATCGGATTCGCCAGCATTATTCTATGGAATCCAGGTTCTAGCTTTCAAAGTTCTAATTAGAAACATATCAAATAGAGTAGCCAATCACTTTATTTTAGTCAATTTTACTTTCGATATTGCCAGGGAAGCTGTGGGGATTGATAGTTTCTGAGAAACTATGATTCATTTCTCACTTCTGAGGTAGGATCGAGAGTCTTGCAAATAGACTAGATCAATTGTTTCATTATTTAGAATAGGTTCACAGTTGTATAGACAAATAGCTATACTCGGTTATCTTGTTTGTTTTAATTTGTTATTCTAAACTGTCAATTCTAGATATATTAGATAGTTGTTCTTTAAATTATGTTTAGTAGATAGATATATCAGATTTAGGAATATACATAGACATATTTTCACAATTAGTTTATTCTGTCATTAGTTAGATTTATATAACTTTCTTTTGTATGACAATCACGGGACCTAGAGAGCCCAGAGAATACGTATTCGAGCCAATCGTGCCCCAACCCAATCTCATCACAATAGAATAACTGATATAGATCAAAATCTCAGGATCCAAGTCTTCCGAACAATGGTAAACTTACAACAAATTGGTTCCCAATTAAGCGGGTTAAACATAGAAGATGACAAAGCACACACGTTTTGGTCAAATCAACCAAACTACAGATTACCCTAGGTATATATCCACATGACTATAGAAAGGCTTGAAAGAGAGCAAACATTTGGTTGTGACCCTTTGGTCCCATAGCCAGAAGCAGGGGATACTCTCACAGACATAGATACTAGCTTGAGAATTCAGGTTGCACAAATGCCTGTAAGATACTCTGAGAAGATCACACAATTATTAATTCTGAATATAGAAGCTGAGAAAGCATACGATTACTGGATACTAGGGATTAGGGACTGATTCTACACATGACCATAGCAGGACCACAACAACCACGAATCTACGGTTGTGACCCACAAATCCCTCAACCCAATGAATCTACTGGTCAGTCTGACATTGACGCTGGCTTACGTACACTAGTATTCAGATCTACTCCACTTCCACCTATCATTATTGAACAATTATCCTTGTTAGACATAGTAGCTAATGAAGCTAGGGAATTCTGGACTAAGCCAGA
Source organism: Taxus wallichiana var. yunnanensis (assembly GCA_018340775.1). Taxonomy (NCBI): domain Eukaryota; kingdom Viridiplantae; phylum Streptophyta; class Pinopsida; order Cupressales; family Taxaceae; genus Taxus; species Taxus wallichiana. The sequence continues at coordinate 699,696,372 of CM031237.1, read as the reverse complement.
GAATCACCCATAGAGTCAGATATTAGTTACCATCCACCCTATGACCTTATCTGGAAACATACACAAAACTATCCCAGGTCATTTTCCACGTATTCCACAACCCATAGACCGAATCATGCCAGAGCTCGATATTGATTGGAGCCTTCGAGAAGTCATCCTTGTTGATCGATCTATCACACCAGTTCAGGTTAGAAGGGCCTTCTTTGCCTTAGATTCACAATTTCCACTAGTGCGTGTCGAAGACATCAGATTTCCTAACTAGTTTGTCTGCATCCCATGCATATTCAATCCCCACCGGCTGTCTCGGCATGACCTCGGGAGGTTGGGTGTGAGGAAGAGTTACTTGTAGATTCCCACGCTCGCTTGTCACTTTTCCATCGTACAAAATTGGTGAACCCGACGTGAAATTTCTACTTTCTGGTATGGAGTCAGATTTCTACTAGTTCTTTTAAATTAAAAAAATGACTCTTTCATCTTTACTACCTCATTAGCTTTCACCATCACCTTCGCTCCTTCCCATTATTTTGCGGGTATTCATATACCCCCCAAATATGTCGGGATTCGATGCATATGGTAGGCCTCTCTTAGGTCTTGAGGCATACTACGCTCAACTGAATAGACAATCATCACCCTCGCTCTCGGTATGGGGTGACAACTATTCAACTAACCAATTATCAACACAAACTCCATCTCCAAGGATCAGATATAACTCATCTTTCCAAACAAAAGAGTTGGATCAGTTCGCTCAAACACGGAAAACAGAGCCTTCAGGCTTGAACAATATGACACTCACAGGAGAGTCAAGTTCATCTCCTCAGGTACTACTTAGACCACAAATTAGTAGACAATCAGACTCATACCTAGGTTTAGATGATGAACATTCGGTACGTTATGCTAGGAATGAACAACGTTCTCGAAGTATGTACCCACCTATAGGAGGTTTACAAACACAACCCGAGGTCTCTTTTCGAGGAAATACCTCCATGCCACTACATATAGGAAATGCCCTCGGGAAACTTGGTAGGGCAGCGATCAATTCATAGCAGGATATCACATGCCTATACAACACCATGATATACAACAAATGCCACTAAAGCAAAACACCGTGACTTCACCAAATGAAGTCATTTCAACGTTAGTAGAAAAAGTTAGGGGATTAGAACTTGCTCAGAAAATCACCATTCTCAGTTCATGCAGGCAGGAAATCCTAATCCTCCACACCATCCTAGCTAGGTAGACCTCCTCACAGGATTAGGCACGTTAGGTATGACTCCTCAGTATTCACAACAAACGCCGATTAGAACCACCATTTCTAACACCGTTCCAATACCTCCCGGTCTAGTACAAAATAATCCATTCTTGGACAATACCCCTTCATACTTAAACATGTACTCCAAATCACCACAAGGGGATATGTTCTCCTCTCCCGGTATTTTTACTCAACCACAGGGGTTCCCTTATGCTCCTACCAATGCATATGCAACGCCATATCAACAACCCATTCCACCTCCACTCCCTCGCAGAGGCACCATCATGGTGAAACCTATGCGATAGGGACATATTCAGAATACTTGAAAGAGCCCTTAGATTTCACCATACGAAGCATCATGCTTCCAAGACCTCTTCCCGATTTTCCCAAATACAAAGGTGAGGGAGATCCAATGCACATATCAAAGCTTACACTACGGCCATTCGAGAATTACTCCCTTGGGATGGGGTTGTTGCTAAAATATTTCCCAAAACTTTGGAAGGTATCACTCTCGATTGGTATTATAGAATACCTGAGGCTTCCATCCATTCATTCAAGCAACTCGTGTCAGAGTTCATCAAGGCCTTTGACATGAATAAACTATTAAGAACAGGAATCAGGGAATTCTTGCACATTAAACAAGAACACAATGAATCTGTCGCCCATTTCATCCAGAGGTGGCACACAATTCTTTATTCTTTGGCAAGTGCTCCAAATATGGATCAAATGGAACTATGTGATTTATTCCTTCATTCTCTCAGCAGAGAAGTGAAGGAAGAAGTCCAGAAGTTTCCACTAAGAACTTACGATGAAGTACTTGAGAGTGCTCTCCGAATAGATCAAGTGGCAATTGATAGTGGTCGCAAGACATATGGAGCAAACGGGAGGTTAATCACCTCCAACCAAAACACTACAACTTATCCTACTATCACGAATGTCAATCAAGGACCTAAAATTCTTAATAAAAATCATGGAGTGACAACGGATGGAGTAACCGATCAGGCTAGAAAGGTAAATGTTGTGAATACTCCACCACAAATAAACAATCAACGAAACAACAACTTTACCCCGACAATCAATGCAGTGGATTTTAATCATCCACAAAAACAACAACAACAATGGCAAAAACCTACACGAGATTCAAGCCAAATTCAACTAGTTATCAAAACCAGAATCAAAATCAAAAACAACAAATGCAAAACTTTAATAGGCAACGGTTTGATCAAAGTTTTGGGCCACAATATACACCAAACCAACAAACTAGGAATTACAATCCTAATTTGTATTGTGGTTTCCACAAAATTTGGGGCCATGACACTAGAACATGCCGTGACTACAATAAATTCATGCAACATTTTCCAGATGAACAAAGACAACTTTTCATAGATATGTTCTTGGCAGATCCTATGTCACCAACACCGAATACTTTCACAGGGGCGGTTTCCCCTCAAAATGCACCCCTCAAGATCTTCAATGATCCACTCCCAAATCACAACAATAACAAATTAAATCCAAGTGGGACAAACAAGGGTGTAATTACAGGAAACAATGATCATGAAGCTTCAACTTCACTAAATCCATTAGTTGCGCCACAATTAGGAAGTCAGCCATGACCCAAGATAGTCGGTTTAGTAGAGTTAGATCCCAAACTACCCATCAAAGTTGTAACAAGGACACGAGAGTATTCCTCTCAGCCAAGTCCAAGCTACCCACTAGAAATAGATAATGTCCAACAAATATTAATAAAACCCGTGGGTGCTTATGATTTAATTAATGATCTAACAAAAACCTTCTCACACATTTCATTTTTGGACTTACTAAAGAACTCTCCTACCCACAGGGCTGCTCTTTTAGAAGCATTGGGTTTAGGTCATCTAATTAGCATCACTCCACCTCCCGAAACACAGGTAAACCATATAGACTTTGATATCCATCCTCCGGGGCAGCCGGATAGGGATGTCGAATTCATATTCAAAATAAACAAAATGCCAACAGATGTTGAGATTACACGTCGAGGTGATCCGGCCTTACACTTGCAAGTGTGGGTTTATAACAATTATGTGAAATGCGTGATGGTTGATGATGGGGCAGCAGTTAACATAGTCCCTTTTTCTTTCCTTCAAAAGTTAGGGTATGGAGAAACCAATTGTTCCATGACTCGAAATACACTAAGAGGCTATGACAACCTTAAAGCCACTTCAATTGGAACTATAATATTACCGGTCACCTTAGGACCCAAAACCATCCTGATTGAGTTTTATATTATAGATCGGAAACTAACTATAATATGATCCTCGGCCGACCATGGATACACCGTATGAAGGCAATCCCTTCTACGCTATTTCAAGAAGTAAGGTTTTTACACTTAGGAAAGATATTCGTAGCCAAAGGTGATCCAAAACCATTCGATGTACACCTAGCTGACTTAAAGAAAAGACCAGGCATGCACTCGGAGTTTGAACTCCCAACAAACCAACTTAATAAACCTACCGACGTGAAACCAGAGGAAAAATTGGTACCTACAACAGATCTTGAGACTATGAGTCTAGTCAAGACAACCCCAGCCCCCAAAGATGAGGCTAACACTATAAAACAGTATCATTAGGAACTACTACAAAAATTGTTGAATTACTAGAACAGGATCTACCAATGTTCCTACCATTTGATTCTGTAGGCATGGGGTGCACCCTAGGTGTCGGTTCTCTTCCAGTGGTAGATCTCTGCATGGTAGAGGTAGAAGATGTTAACACAACAAATATCCCAGCATCCATATTCCCAGCTAAGTATTGGACTCTCCATTTTGATGGAGCTAGATGTCGTTATGGAGCTAGGCAGGTGTAATCCTTACTTCTCCCGAGGGAAAAGTCCTACCATTTGCCTTTAAGCTAAAATTCGAATGCACTAACAATGGTGCCGAGTATGAAGCCCTTCTCCTTGGCCTCATCCTAGCTAAGAGAATCGGTGTTGATAACATCAGAGTGTTAGGAGACTCACAATTGGTAGCAAATCAAGTCTCTGAGATGTATGAAACCAAAGCCGAGCACTTACAACTCTACAAAATAGCTGTACTAAATTTAAGCAAAGAGTTTGACTTCATATCAATCAAAGCAATCCCGTGAGAACAAAATCTTCTTGCTGATTCAATAGCAACCTCAACATCACGCTTTACTCCAAATAGTAAGTTAGAGGATACACGTTTCATGGTATCCCTTCGTGATGAACCATTGATAAAAACAATGTCAAATCCTCTTTTAAATAGAATTGAAAAAAATCTACTATCTTAGACCACATTGATAGTGATCCAACCACTCTTGATTTCTTAAACACCTATGCGGCATTACATCTCACCCATCACGTGGTAGATTTATCTTTGATCCCACATTCATCTTCTACTTTACGGGAATCCCATGATAGAGCTTCCCCACAAAAGGAACTCAGCATATACTCAGTCGAGAATGGAGATGATTTAGATTTACCTCTAGCCCCACCTGAGTTTGAAGAAGGTAACACTTCTTTAATCAAAGAAACAATTGATATTAACATCGGAATGGAAGATGAACCAAGGATATTGAAGTTAGGATCCTCGTTAACTCCATTAGAAGTAGAAATACACACTCGGGTCCTCAAGGAACATCAGAAGGCGTTTGCATTTAATTATAAAGAAATGACAGGGGTTGCACCCCACATTGCGGTGCACAACCTCGTCACTAAATCAGATGCAAAACCAATTAAACAAAAATCGAGACCAATGAAACCCAAGGTAGCTCTCATGGTAAAAGAGGAGGTAATAAAGCTCCTCCAAGTAGGATTCATCAAACCAGTTCGATTACTCTCAATGGGTATCTAATATCATTCCGTTCTAAAAAAGAATGGGAAGATACGCATCTGCATAGATTTCTGAGACATTAACAAAGCATGTCCTAAAGATGACTTCCCATTACCATCCATTGATGTCATTGTTGATGCAACAACTGGATTTGAACTTTTGTCTCTCATGGATGGATTCTCGGGATACAATCAAATCAGAATATCTAAACAAGATCAAGCTAAAACCACGTTTATAACTCCTTGGGGAACCTATTGCTATGTTGTTATGCCATTCGGTCTCAAGAATGCTGGCGCTACATACCAGATGAGCTATGACATATATATTTCATGATCTTATTCATAAAATTGTGGAATCCTATGTAGATGACTTGTTGGCTAAGGCCAAGAAGCGTTGTGACCATCCGGAAGTACTTCACATCATTCTTTCACGTCTGATAGAATACGAGTCACGCTAAATCCAGAAAAATGTGTCTTTGGTGTGATAGGAGGGAAGCTCCTAGGTTACATTATATCATCACGTGGGATCGATGTTGACCCAACCAAAATTTGGGTTGTCCTCGAAATGGTCCCACCTTGGATGAATCTGGAATCAGATCATTTCTCGAAAGCTTGGTGCAATCCGGAGATTCATCCCGGACTTAAGTTTTGCCATTCATCCAATCAACAATCTACTCAAGAAAGATTATAGCATTGATTGGACTAAAGATTGCAATGAAGCTTTCAACGCAGTTAAGCATTTCTTGTTATCACCACCTACGCTAATGCCACCTAAGCCAGATCACCGTTAATTTTATATTCACGAGCTACCAATGTCTCACTAGCCTATATGTTGGCTCAAGAAGATGATGACAAGAGAGAACGTGCGATCTATTTCATTAGCGAACATTGCTCGACTATGAAACACACTACACGCAGTGGAAATGAGAATGCCTCGCCATAGTCTTTGCAACCAAATGCTTAAGACATTATATGTTAAATCAAGAAACAAGGGTCATTGTAAAAATAACATTTACGAACTTTCCTCACGCAAGGGTCCTTGTCTAAGAAGGCTGGACATTTTATAACCTTAATGGGAGAATTCAAATTAACATTTGTAAATCAGAAGTCCGTTAAGGAAAAATCATCATGGATTGGTTAGCTGATAACCCATTAGACGGAGGATCTAGTAGACCTAGACTTTCCGGATGAATGCGTATACTACATTGAAACCAGACCTCCTATCTCTGAGTGTCCTTGGTACACTGATATCATTAATTATATCATGGACCATACATATCCAGAAGGTGCTACTCCACAACAAAGAAGGCGGTTACGCATTATCGTAGTGAAATACGTCATTATAGAACAAGTCCTCTATCGAAAGGCATTCGATGGAATGCTTCTAAGATGTGTCGACACAGAAGAATCCAAGAAGATTCTCCATGAATCTCACAGTGGAATGTGTGGAGGCCACTTCGGTGGCCATGCCACCACTCATAAAATACATCGAATGGGCTATTTCTGGCCCACTCTAGAACATGATGCAGTAGAGTTTGTACGCAGATGTCATAAGTGTCAAGAATTCTCCCACGAGATTCACATGCCAGCACAAGCTCTACAACCAATCGCTACTCCATGGCCCTTTTCCACATGGGGCCTAGATTTGATAGGGAAATTCTCTCCCTCATCCACAGATGGCCATAATTTTATAATCACGGCCACCGAATATTTTACCAAGTGGGTAGAGGCTATGCCTCTTACTACTGTACCGGGTTTTGTAATCGCCAAGTTCATTTTGAACCAAATCATTTACAGGTATGGTGTCCCACAAATCATTATCTCAGATAATGGAACTTCTTTTAAGAATGATGAAGTTCAGTGAATTGTGCAATAAATTTAAAATAAGCCATCATACGGCTTCATTATATTACCCTCAAGCCAATGGACAGGCTGAGGTGACAAACAAAACATTAAAAGCCATTCTCCTTAAAACGGTGAAAGAAAACAAATGAGATTGGCATTTGAAGTTATATCCGGCCTTATGGGCCCACCGAACCTCAATAAGAACACCAACAGGAGTGACTCCTTTCTCACTAGGTATTCGGGGTAGAAGTAGTTCTCCCACTTGAGGTTGAAATACCCAGTCTCCGCATTTCATTACAAGGGATTCTAGATGAAGACGCTTATAGAGAAGCACGTCTCTCCCAACTAGAAAGCCTAGATGAAGCTAGGTTAGATGTTGAATAGTGGCACGAGTCTATGCTTGACCGGATGTGTCGGTAGTATAACAAGAAGGTCTATGAACGCGACATATATGAAGGTGATCTAGTTCTAAGGCTAGATAACCGGATCGATAAAAAGACCGGCGAAGGAAGGAAGTTCCGGCCCAAATGGTTGGGCCCATACCAAGTCATGAAGGACTATGGAAATGGTGCATACCTCTTATGTATGCTAGAAGGTGAGGAATTTGGTGAAATAGTCAATTCCCTACACCTCAAATGATTCTACGCGTAAGCAACTAGCACTACTTATAATTATATCTACATTGCATCTTCATATAGATTAGGATCATTTTGTCCACTTGTTTCGTACAAAAATTGTGATCAAGGAATTTGTTCTCAAAGCAATTCATTACAAACTCATGATGTTGTTGGCATAAACACTCTAATCATACTTCTCCATTTCCATGATATCATCAAACTATTTCGGAATCATTTCATCAAATAAAGCTAGATATGACAAAGTCTTAACGGTAACCATGCCAAGATCTGCGGGTTTATTCTCACTTTTGGTTTCTTCTTAGGATGGGTGTCTTGCCTATGGTCATTCTAGAAGCTTCATGGTGTCACATCTATCCCGTATGTATATCTCTTTGGAAATAAGCACATACTGACATTTTACTCAAGTAAACAAGTCAAATATAGATCAAACAGAAAATTTTAATTTACACATTTCCTTGCCCCACCAACCTTTGGTGATGAGCTTGCGTCTCTTACTAGTGACGTAGGGTTGGGAAAGGATGGAAATGCCCTTACTCGCCTATGCCTTGCCTATGGTGATAAACCCACGCTTCTTACTAGTAGCATGGGGCAAAGTATAGGGGGTCCTCTTGACAAACAAATGCAAAAGGTCATAGACAAACAATTCAAATCTTGAAGTCTTGAGTCAAAAACAAATGAATCAGATGTTCAAAATTCCAAGAGAATTAAAAATCCTAAAAACCCAGATTTTGTCTACCATGTGGCCATCTAAGGATCTAAGTCTAGATAAACCACAAAGCAAGTTACATCCCAAAAACTATGAAGTCACTCGAGTGGAGTAGGCTTGTGGCATCCTAATTTGGTTCCGCTAAAGCTTTGTCTATCTTTCATCAAAATCATTTCAACACATTTCATAACTTGTGCCCTTTTTAGCTCTCGGTGATAAGCCCTCGCATCTTACTAGTTGTGTGGAGTTAGGAGTGGGGCAAGTCTATCTACTCATCATACCGGCTTATCTTCACCACTTTGCCAAAACAAATATGAAGTGTTCAAAATTGCTTACAGAAACTAAGATTCAACATCACATTGTATCTACATTACCATATATCAGCATCATGAAATACAAAAAGAAAGTAAACACTTGCATCATTTGTTCTCCATTGCATACATTTTAAAGAGCATACAAGCATAACATCATAATCTACATGAGGAAACTGGAAAGGAAACAAAGCCATAAATGCCAAAATTCTGATCCAAAGAGAATATAAATATATAGATAATCAAAGTTTCTGTACAATGCCATCATGCGCTAAGCATGGTCAAAATGCTCAAAGAGCCCGGGATATACAAAAGAATATATCATACAAAATCTAGGAGAGCCAAGTGGCTTCTCAATCCCTATGAGACCCCTCTGAAGGTGCACGCCCATGCCTAGGACTCCGGCTACGCCGGCGCTCTGAGTGCACGGAGGGCTCAGGATCCCGAGGGCAGCCGCAGTCTCGCCATGAGAATGACTCCTCATCAGGCGCTCGGCTGTCCTATACCCCGCTAGCTCCATGCGGAGAGTCGATACCATCCTGGCCACATGCCAGACTAGGGAAAAGATGTCAGTGTGTCTACCAGCTGCTGAGGGCTCCCCAGCATCCACAGACAACTCTGTGCGTGGGTCCTCTCCATGGGGATCATCAGGGTATCGGTGCATACCTGTGAATCAAGTCTCACCACTCATCGGCGGTCTCTGCAAACAAAGGAGAAAACAAATTAGAAACAAAACAAGAGATAAAATACAAAAGCAAACAAGAGGAGAAATAGTAACTAAGGCAATCCTAATTAAAAACAAACATTAAAAAGAAGGGTGGTAACTTACTCGGATCACCAGGCCTCCAGGATGGATCTCTAGGGTCAGCACCTGCCACAGATGCCGCCACTGACTGAGGTGCTCCCCCTGTGGCTGGAGCAACGTGGCATCCTACAATGGACTCATCCTCCCCACCATGGCCCTGGGAGAGTGGCTCCTCTGAAACCAGAGTAACTCTCTCACACTCTGCTCGGCCCTCTCTGCCTGCATGATATCCTGAGTGTCATGCCACTCAGGATCACTTTGTCCTCCTCAGTCTCCTCCTCTATCTCTCCCCTGTAAACTCCTCGGACTCGGAGTCTATGTCGATGGGGTCATCATGCTATGGGCAGGACCCACGGCAATCTGAAGCAAAGGTGCCTGAGGTGCACCGGGCTCTCCCTCGGGCACGTCTACCCTCCTGGCCATGAATAGGAATGCTAGGGGTAACAATTGTCCAACCCGGCCTCTAGGACCCCCTCTGGCCTCTCGAACTGATCCGTATATCTGCGCTACTACTAGGGAAGCATGCCCATGTAGGGTAGGCCAAACTGCTGAGGAACTCGGCCAAAGGGGTGTATCTCCACTCGCCCCACTCTGTCAATAAGCTGCCCTGTGGTGGAGCAGGAGATCAAAGTAAGAGCCTCCTCACCCCATATACTGCATGGTCTGATATGGTGTGGCCTCCATGTCATCGGTGGTCAAGAGAAGCAACTGGCTGATGAGGTGCTCTGAGCACCAACATATCTATCCATCTAGCTGCCCTCATAGCTCAGGATCTGTCACCTCTACACCTCTGCCATAGGGGATGAAGTGCTCATAGACCCAACTCATGACCAGGGTCGGGTGGCTCAAAGACTGCCTCTGTAAATGGACTACCCTGTATAAGTCATGGTAGGTAGTCCCAAGTATATCCACTCCCCAGGCATAAATCCGGCCATGTCCCTCTATCTGTGCAATGATGGGGGACCAGCAATATAACAGTGTGTCTCCTCCCTTGTCCCCGATCAGTCTCGAGGCAAGGATCCCCATAATAGCCTGGCGAAGCAAGGGGATGGGAAAACTAGGAATAGATCGAACTCTGACCCCCTTCTTTGAACCCGTGGAGATGACTGCATCTCCCATATAAGTGGCCCACTGTGCTATCTGGGCCCGTGAACCTGCTGTCTCAAGGGTAAGACATCTCCCAATGATCGGGACCCCCAGAATATGATAAACATCCTCTAGTGTGATGGTCCACTCACCTCGGACCCCTGGTAATCGGAAGGTGTTCCGATCAGCATCCCAATAGGAGAATAAGTCACAAAGAATGTGACTGGATGGTGCAACATGTGGAACACGTGAGATACGTAGTATCCCGGCCCTCTGAAGAGTGTCCTCCTCATCCTGTGAAAGTGCATCTAGTACTGCTGGGAGCCAGTCACACTCCCTCTCTCGGCTCCACCAAATGTACTCCTCTCTCACCTGCATACACCCAAAAACACACAAAACAAAGCAAGTTAGCATCCAAGTAATACTAGAAAAATCATGAAAACACATAGAAATGCTAAAAATGCAAAAACAATCTCAAACAGATGTTCTTTTGGCATTCTATGCAAAACCACCACCCTGAGCAGGGAGGTGGTTTTGTAACCACCACCTTAAGGGTGGTGGTCGTGTAACCACCACAGCAGGCGGCGGTCATGTAACCGCCACCCTGGGCAGGGCGGCGGTCGTGTCCCGAAAACCCACGCGGGTTTTATAACTTAAAAAGCCTAAAAATGCGAAAAGGGACCATTTTAGCTAAAAACAAAGCCTACCCAGTGGCGCCCCCTAGATGGACCTTTTGAACCTAACATTTTCAAAAATAACCCCCCCATGACAAAGATTTTAGCATTTTAAAATTAAGGGGGTGAAAAGGATAAATTGAAGAAAACTAACCTGTGATCTCGCGGGTCGATGTTCCACTCGCGGAGGCATGATCACTATCCCGTCACGAATGTTTTGGCTCTACTCATGCACAAAAACCGTCACCATGGGTCCCAGAGCTCAAATCAATCAAATCAACTCACGCAAATGAATAGGAAAATGGGCCCACTTTCATATATATAGCAACCTGACTTGTTTTAAAATACTTTTTTTCGCAGGTTTGGAGCGCCGATGGAGGTAAGTTCTTACCCCCGCATAAATGGTACGTCCTCATTTCCCATTATTTTAGTGTTTATTTTCCGATCTATCTTGTCTATCTGCACTTGAGTTCTCTTTTCATTTTGCAGGGAGCGGGAATTTTGGATGGCGTCATTTCAACACACGGACGTATCAGGTATAACTTTCAACTTCCCATTTCGGGACCGCCATACTCGGACCCACCGTTTTACACCTCTTCATGGCTAAAATGCTTCTCTGAGGGGGCAATATGTACGTACCCAAAATTGTAGGGTACTAGCACCACGAAACAATGTAACACGTACCCCAATGATGATACAAGTCTCCTCGCAAGGTGTTCGGGATCCGAAAAGCTCCCCAAGTGTGCGTTAACATCCCGCATGCCCCGCTTAGCCCCCGCGTGCTTTGTTTTTCTCTTTTTCCCTCTTTTCTTGGCCTTTTTCTCTTCAGTTATGAAACCACCACCTGCACGGGCGGTCTCATGACCGCCCCCCTAAGCGAGGCGGCGGTCTTTAACCCCCCTTTGCTGGGCGGCGGTCCTTTACGCATTTTCCAAAATGCTCTTTTAACATGACTCACGTAAATTTCAACGTTTACCAGCTTTTTTCACCGCCATGAGCTTGCATTAATGATTCTGGTTCCCTGGAATAGTGTTTTGCCATTGTTTATAGTTTAAGAGTTCTATTTGGTTTTTACCTTGGGTAAATGCAAATGCTATAAATAGTTGGCTTGTGCTCAAGCAAATGGCCCCTCAAATTTGCCTCTGAATTTCTCATTGCAATAGATTAGTCTTTCATTTTATTTAGAATTCTTAGTTTCTTTCATTGCATGCCTAGTTAGTGTTGTTTTGCTGTTAGGAAGCCACATATCCATCTTGTGCAAATCTTTGTTGATATTTCATCCAATCCATTGGAGTAGAATAGTTTGTTTTCAATAGGAAGCCATTAAAGTTGCAGGTTTTGTTCTTCAAACAGGATAGTTTCAGGTTCTGGATGTTTTATGTTGCATGACTCATAATAAATCCCACTAGGAATTACATAAGCCAAGCTCTGTACTCTTGCGCTATCTCTCTCCTACTCGCATTGTATTCAGTCTGTATCCTAAGCTGCCTTTGTCCCAATATCTACTTCTGTTGATGCTAGCATTACATGCTTTTCTGGATCCAAGTGAACACGAAGGAATGAGGAGATCACACTGAGGGGACATAGCCACACACACCATCGGATTCGCCACTGTTATGTAGAATCCAGGTTCTAGCTTTCAAAGTTCTAATTAGAAACATATCAAATAGAGTAGCCAATCACTTTATTTCAGTCAATTTTACTTTCGATATTGCCAGGGAAGCTGTGGGGATTGATAGTTTCTGAGAAACTATGATTCATTTCTCACTTCTGAGGTAGGATCGAGAGTCTTGCAAATAGACTAGATCAATTGTTTCATTATTTAGAATAGGTTCACAGTTACACAGACAAATAGCTATACTCGGTTATCTTGTTTGTTTTAATTTGTTATTCTAAACTATCAATTCTAGATATATTAGATAGTTGTTCTTTAAATTCTGTTTAGTAGATAGATATATCAGATTTAGGAATATACATAGACATATTTTCACAATTAGTTTATTCTGTCATTAGTTAGATTTATATAACTTTCTTTTGTATGACAATCACGGGACCTAGAGAGCCCAGAGAATACGTATTCGAGCCAATCATGCCCCAACCCAATCTCATCACAGCAATAACTGATATAGATCAAAATCTTAGGATCCAAGTCTTCCGAACAACGGTAAACTTACAACAAATTGGTTCCCAGTTAAGCGGGTTAAACATAGAAGATGACAAAGCGCACACGTTTTGGTCAAATCAACCAAACTACAGATTACCCTAGGTATATATCCACATGACTGTAGAAAGGCTTGAAAGAGAGCAAACATTTGGTTGTGACCCTTTGGTCCCACAGCCAGAAGTAGGGGATACTCTCACAGACATAGATACTAGCTTGAGAATTCAGGTTGCACAAATGCCTGTAAGATACTCTGAGAAGATCACACAATTATTAATTCTGAATATAGAAGCTGAGAAAGCATACGATTACTTGGATACTAGGGATTAGGGACTGATTCACACATGACCATAACAGGGACCACAACAACCATGAATCTACGGTTGTGACCACAAAAATCCCTCAACCTAATGAATCTATTGGTCATTCGACATTGATGTTGGCTTACGTACACTAGTATTCAGATCTACTCCACTTCCACCTATCATTATTGAATAGTTATCCTTGTTAGACATAGCAGCTAACCAAAGCTAGGAATTCTAGACTAGGCTAGAGAATCACCCATAGAGTCGATATTAGTTACCATCCACCTATGACCTTATCTGAAACATACACAAAACTATCCCGGTCATTTTCCACGTATTCCACAACCCATAGACCGAATCACGCGAGCTCGATATTGATTGGAGCCTTGAGTAGTCATCCTTGTTGATCGATCTATCACACCGATTCGAGTTAGAAGGGCCTTCTTTGCCTTAGATTTGTAATTTCCATTAGTGCGTGTCGAAGACATCAGATTGCCTAACTAGTTTCATGACCTCGGGAGGTTGGGTGTGAGGAAAAGTTACTTGTAGATTCCGAAGCTCGCTTGTCACTTTTTCGTTGTATAGTACCCTCGTCATAATAATTTTTCTACAGTTCAATGGAGTGTCCTTGTGTGATCCTTGTCCTATTTGGCCACCCAAAAAATTTAGATTAGGATTAGATTAGTTACATTCAATAAAGGGAGTTGTACCATGCATTGCGCAGAGGGAGTAGCCCCATGAACATTGGTGGAGACACCTAAATTCCCATATGGAAATTTTTTCTCACTAACATTTTTGACGAATTTGCTAGGGAGAGATTTTCCCAAGTGCGCCTAAATGGATATCTACCCAAAAATTAGAAAATACAAAAAAATCCACTAATAATAATAAAAAAATAAGTACTTAAATGATCACAATCCTCTTCTGACAATTTCGATTGAGAAATCTATGCTTTTTAAGAGTTAAAGAAGAAGTAGGTGAAGTGTAAGAAATCATGGTGGAAAAATAAAGAGAAATACCCCAACACATTGTTCCATGAGGAAGGAATAAAGGTCCACTTTCTCTTGGACCTCATATTCATGATTTACTAATGTGTTCCCAAAAATTTCCTAAGTTTAGAGGAGACGGTTCCTAACTCCCTAAGGAACACATAGAAGATTTTATCACCACATGAGGTGTGTTTGGGCATCGAACTTGAAGAATCTGTTAGATTGTTCATGGATTCATTGCAATAAAATGTGCCCAAATGGTTTTATATGTTACCCGCAAGGTCTATCACTTGTTGGGAGGATATAAAAACCATATTTGAACATAGATTTAAAACTACAAAATACTACCAGATCTCTTGGTTCAACTAGGAACAAATGAAGGAGTCTACAAAATATATGAGAGACTTCGTAGCTAAATATGATTGGTTAATCATAAGAATCCTAGAAGATTCCTTGCCTTTAAACAATAACCTGAAGAGATTATTTATCAATGCTTTACAACCTGAAGTTGGATTCTTCCTCAGAAGATCACAACCTAGAGATTTGAAAGAAGCACAAGATTATGCTATTGAAATGGAAGACAATCTAATCTTGTCTGGTAAGGTAAAGAATCCCAATGGTAAGAAGAAAGGTCAAATTTCAGGTTTAACAACCATCCAATCCAATGTTTTAGATAATGATTAATGATATTTCTATGAAGAAGAAACTCTCTCAGATCATAGGAGCACCTCAAGGCTCACCTTGGAAGCCTCACCAATCAATGTAATGTGTGAGAAATATGAAGATGAAGAAGAATAAATTTTTGGATTTGAAGAGGAAGGAGAAAGTGAATATGCTAGGATCAGTTTTGTGAATGCACACTTGATGATGAAGAATCCATTGACAATTATTCATATGCGGTATTCACCTAATCCCAAAATGAGAAAAATACTCTTCTTCCACTTCCCAAATTAAGAAATTGAATCCTCAAATGTAGATTATGAGAAAAATAACAAAAGGAGGATCATCAAAGCGTGCTTTAACAAGGACTATTGAGAAGAATCATGAAGCCAACACAACCAAGAGTCCTTATACCTCTTCAAGTAAGTCCCCTTTTTCTTCTCTTGGAAAATTAGTTTCTAAAACATCCATGTCAATGCTGCCATAACCCATGATTTTCCCACCACCTCTTCATCCTTAGACATCATTGATCATTTCAAAAAGTCCAAGATCTAAATGTATGCATTTGAATACTTAAGAACTCATCCCAAACAATTGGAGAAACTCATTCAACATGTCAAAGGAAGTATCCATGTTTCTAAAGATGCCTCCACCAAAGAACCACCGCATGCATCTCAATCCACTCCATCTCTGAATTTCCTCACCTCCACACCCTCCACCTCTAATAAGGTTGATCCTTTCTATATAGCCTTGTTGGTCAATGAGTACAAGCTAAAAATTGCATCATTGACTCTAGTGCCTCGACAATTTCATGCCCGCAAAATCTGCTAAAGGTCTTGGTATATCCCTTTCCCCGACCTCTAGTAAGTGTGTCTCCATGGAAATGAAACGATTGCCTCTCTTTGGAAAATTCAAAGATGCCGAGGTAACATTGGAATATTTCCTTGACAAGAAAATCAAAATGATAATCCTTGTAGTAGACATGCCGCCTCATATGACATGTTGTTCGAATGAAGCTTCGCTTGAGATGTTGGAGGAGATATACAGTTGAATTGGTCACACACCACCACCCCGATCAATGGAAAAAAAGAAGATACTTCCCATAAGAAAAATGAAGTATATTGTTCAACAACCAAATGACCCAATGACAGACATCTCGTGCCAAAATTCCAAATCGACAACTTCTTCATGACCTTCGAGGAGGATCTTGAGTTGTCCTTATTGGTGGATGAATGTCCAAGCATCACAAAGCCAGTCAAAGAACATAATGAAGAGTTGATAAAAGATGAGTTTGAAAAGGTGTAATTTTCATGAGATGAAGGTATAAATGAAGTTTCTCTGTGGATGCTAAGGTTGGTGATGGGAACCTTGACTTGTAACAAAGAAATATCAAAGTGATGAGAGATGCGGATCAAGAAGAAGGAATGGTGCTCAACACCTTCTTAACAAATAACTTCAATGTTTTTAATGATTCTCCTAAGGATCAGTATGAGTCTTCATATGATGAGTGTTCTCAGTGAACTCAAAGGCTTCTCTTTCTCATTGGAAGAAGATGACAAGGAACAAGAAAGAATGGCAACATACCTTCACCTCTCAAACTTGAAATGGAGCATACCTAGGAAAATGATGATTTCATTATGGAAATGGACTTGTCGTTCTCTTCATCAAGGACGAGAAGATGGTGATGATGAAATTTAAGATCTAGTGTTGTGCTCATTCCCTTTTGCAAGGATGGAAACATCCTCAATGAAAAATGGAGAAACGGATTGTTTCTTGGTCATAAGGCTGATTTTTCTCAAAATGGAAACCTTCTCAATAGACTTCAACCTTTTAGTTTCTCACTTCACTCAAGAGATTGATGCCCCCAACATAGGAATAAAGGGTGAAGCCCAAAATGGACAAGGAAAGAAAGAAGAGGACACTTTCCATGATGTGTGCCCAATATTTAGTTCATTATCTTTTCAAGAGGATGATGTAATGCACATAACACACTCCATAGGGAAGCATATGGCGAAGACTTGGAGCATGAAAAAGGTGACTTCATGGAACAATTAAAAATAGATAAAATCAAGAAGAGGGACATGATGCCAAAGTTCATGAGACATCTTCGAGAATCAACCCATGAAATTGGTGGTCATGAAGCAGATGCATAATGAAGAAAAAATGTCTTGTAGTGAAAATGAAAATGGAAAGTCAAGTACAATCAAGAAATATCTTCATGACAATGGCAAGAAATCAGCAAGTGGAATGAACCGAAGGAGCAATGAGAAGCCAAGGAAAGTGTGTCAAAACAAAAAAGGTGGTGGAATGAATAAGAAAATCATCAATTGCACTAGAAATCAAGCTATATTTCTCAAGAAGTTGAGGAGAGGTTCATACTTCAGTGAACTTGTTAATGGATTTATAGAAGAATGAAATTTAGTGACACCCGTTTACGGGTAAGCACTCAATTCAAGTTTACGCTTCAATGAAAGACAATTGTTCACTACATGTATATAGGTGATTTAGGTTGTTTCCTTGTTGTTATGCGTTTCCTTTCCTAATTTGTGTCTTCTTGGTTGTGTGTGTTGTTTGTGTGTCCTATGTGTGTGTGTCAATAAGGGAAGTTGTGTATCATATATTTCTAAGTGACTCTATAGTCCAATGGATAAGGCACCAGTCTATGAAGTAAATTGTGTTTATTGGATTCTAATGTCATTTCCTTGCTATTCTCAGATCCATAACATGTCCCCAAGCTAGAGCCAACTATTGTCTTGTGTTTTTGCATGGGAAAAATTCACCCAAAAATAGGACAACCATACCCTAGTGTTAAATATTTTTCCATGTCATACCTTTCTAGACACCCCCAGATCAACCTATCCCTTAGTGTCAAGTTCTATCATATCCCCAAATGATCCATTTGTGAGTTTCAACAGTCCCATTAGGTTATTTAGGAAAAATCAAAATCATTCAAGTGCCTTTAGAGCGATATTTCTCAAGGTAGGTTTTCAAGCAAGCTTAGAAAGGGCTTTCATCATCCTTTCTAAGCCAAGTGTATAGTCACTAGAGCATTTTAAGGACCCAATTTCATCATGGAGGTGTATATCAGAGAGCATCAAAGAACCAATTCAACTAATTTATTTTTGGAAGTTTCAGAGGTTTAGGAGCCAATGCACTAAAAGTGGGTTTTTGAGGCCGAAGGAGTTTACACTGTAAAAAAGTACCTAATCTTCAAGGAGTGATTCCAGATCTCTAGAATTAGTTAAGAAAAATAATATATAATTGGAAATAATTTTTAGTCCCCTACATGGTGGAGAAAACAAATCATCTTCAAGCACCATGAATTTTTCAGGCCAACTCATTCTTTCCATACACAACTGGAAATCTCGAGAAAAAGGATATATTTTGAGGTTTTTCAGTCATAATCAAGCCATGGTACCCCACCATTCTTCTCAAAATGTCTTTTCATGCAAAATAACATATAAGGAAGTGCCCAAAAACTCATCTAGAGCTCAAGTTATGGCCTTTCCAAGTCGCTCTCCAAGGTATGCTATTCGATACTTAGTGAAATTTGCTAAGGGACACGTGGAAACCTGAGGTTAAGGTGCATTTTCATGTCCCCATTGCACCTTTCCAAAGGGACAAGAGGTGAAAAAATTGTGCCCTCCCCCATTATGCATGTTGGTCACTCATATGACCTCGATGACACTTGTTAAGCTCCTTTGACCAGTTTGACCTGCTCTCCCAACTACTCCCGCATGCATGCCACTTGTCACTATGAGGCTAGGAATAAATTTTGAGAATTTTTCCATTTCAAAGGGGAAAATGGGAAAATAAAATGCACCCCACCCCCTTTTGGCTTCATGGTTCCTCATACGACCATTTTTTGCCCCAGTGCTTATTTTTAGCCCCCTCCTTCACTTGGCTCAACAAATAAACATGCGACACTTGGAAACACTAGGCTTAGGCATATTTTTGTGCACCTATTTTCCCCAAACCAAAGGTAAATGGGGAAAAAAATTCTCCCCACCCCCTCTCTTTATTTTCAAAATATTTAAAAGTGGAACTTGCCATTTTTCACTCATTCTCCCACCATCTCTCCATCTCGCTCCCAAAACTCTGCCAAATTTTTCATTGAATATTTCCTCCACCATTTTCATGCTCCATCCATTGCTTCCATTTTCCCATGATTAAGAAGATAAAACAATAAAAAACATGGATTTTTGAAGGCTTTAGGCTTGTTCTTCGCCAGAATGACTCTGTAACCCGTGAAGTGAAAAATATTTGTAACTTGAAGACATGGTGCATGGATTGACATGGGATTTTTTTGATCATAAAATTTTTTAGAGGCCATTAGAATCCAAGTGAATATTTTACAAACACACCTATATTTTTTTGCAACAAAGAAACCCTAGTTTCCCGCATTTTTTTTTTTGAAATTTAAAATCTCCATTTCGAGGCTCTCGGTAGAATTGAAATTTCGTAGAGGTGCATTAAGAAAAAAAAAGCCATATAAAAAAAACCATTTTCATCACGAATCAAGGTCCATAACCCTACTTTCCAAAAATAGTAAGCCTCCTACATGAGTACTTGTTATTTTTGTAAGTCACCATCAAGGGTAGTTATGACGAAGACAATGTGCACCAAGGACACCCAAAAGTCAAAGTGTGTGATTAGCGCCGAAAAGGGTGGAAATTGTCACTTACTAAATATAGTAATTCCTCCTTCTTACTGTAGAATAGTGCCCGGGTTAAAATGAAGTTCAAGTTTTCAAGTGCCAAATCAGTCTCAACTTCAGTCATGAGTGTGTTCAAGTTGATAGGATCATCATGGTTACGATGCCCGAGTAATTATTCCAGTTTATCATGTCCAAATGTGTAACTAGAAGAATGATGGAATGATGAAACTTCATGGATTGAAAATGCATCATCTTAGGAGTAATATGTGTCAGTGGAACATGGAAATGTTACAGAGAGTCATGGAAGGATTGGTTTCAAGCTTCAATCTCTTAAGAGGGGATCATCATGAGTGACGTTCACGGTCACCAAAGGAATCATTCAACAGTGTTTATAAACACTTAGTTTAGGGTGTCCATGTATCATCCAAATAAGTTTTCTCATGGTACGAATCATTCAAGATTCACATTTCATCATTTCATTAGAGCATTTCACCGATTCATCAGTAGAGTGGAGCTGATCTTCATCAGATACATAGTGTTCTTCATCCATGCTTAGAGAATCCTCACCCTCTTTCTCTCTTTCTCCCTCTTATTTCTCTCTCTTTCTAATTCTTCATTGGGCTTCATCATTATATTTCATCATATTCACTTAAGTGACCTATTTTAAAATTGTAAAAGTATTTTCTCAAAATTATAAGAGAAATAATTAATTTATGGAAAACAAAAGGTCACAAGTGAATATGGAACACGAAGATCTAGTGAGGGAGGTGAGGAGACATTTCACATTTCTATAAATGGGGATGGCTTCTCCATTTCAAAGGATCCAGATTTTGAGAATTTCTACTCTATAGAATTGTGAATTGTTGTAGCTTGATTGAAGCTTTATATTCATCACTACACATGGAATAAAGGATACATTTATTCTTTTTCCCTTTCCTTTTATTTCCTCTATTTACTTTTATTTACAACTTTGTGAATGTAAATAAATGAGAAAAGAGTTTTTGCTTTTCTTGATAAGGAGATTTCTAAAACTTTGTGTTCACGGTCTCATCTTGTCTTGATGTCTATAACAAGGTTGTTATTCTTCTATATTGAATGTTGAACTACTACTTTGGTTACTGGGTGTGAAATTTGAAATTTTCCTACTCACAGTAAATTTCCTTCCCTAATTCCCCTCTTTCTCCCTAAATCACTATAATTTCCTCCCTTGTACCCCCGTACAAGCATTTTTCCACAAGTTCAATGGAGTGTCCCTATGTGATCCCCTGACCTATTTGGCCACCCAAAAAAATTTAGATTAGGATTAGATTAGTTACATTCAATAATGGGAGTTGTACCATTCAATGCAGAGGGCGTAGCCCCATGAACGTTGGTGGAGACACCTAATTTTCCATATCGACAAATTTTCTCACCAACAGGAGGACTCAATTTCTAAATGGGACTATTAGAATTTTATTTGCAGAAGTTATGGTGGCACAACATATGATTACCCCTTATCAACCACAAGCCATTGGAATCTGAAGCTTTCAACAACCTTTTGGGTCGAGACACTAACGAAGATATGTGATGTTGGAAGAAATAATAAGTATGGTAAGGTATTTATCATTCTTTGGGCATACATGACAACCTATAAATGTTTATATAAGGCCATACCATTTCAGTTGGTGTTTAGTAAAGAGGATGTGCTACATGTTGAATTTATGTTGGTATCCCTACGTATTGCACACGAAAGAGACTTGAATGATGAACATGTAGTTGATGAGTGCATTCCAAAATTGATGTAATTGGATGAGTGGGACACCATAATGCATTGGAGTAAAAAAGGAAAGAGAAGAGGATTGGCATGATAGACACATCAAGAATGAGTCCTTAGATGTGAGAAAGAAGGTACTTTTGTATGATGCCAAGTTTGCATGAAATCCTAGAAAGTTGAGGGTTCATTGGTTGGGACCCTTTGTAGTAACTAAGATATTAGAATTAGGCACATGTTAGTTACATGAAATGGATGACATCATCTTTTATGGTTACTTCAATGGGAGTACACTAAAACCCTACTATAAATAAACTTCCTTTATGTTTGTAATAAGATAGTATTTCCACTTAGATTAGATTTACCTTTTTGTTTTGTTTTTCTTTGGTTTGTTGTAATAAGCCGTTCACACGCAAGAAATGATTACTATATATTAAGTTGATGCACATAGGAATGCACATACTTTTAGTGTGAGGTGAAACAGTATGAGTATCGCGAAAAATAAACCATGTAATTGGTACGTTGGTTGCAGTTAGTACAAGGATGCATGTGGATATAAGAAAACTACATTTTAAAATAATGTATTTTTATGTGTGAGGATGAGAAAAGAGGGTACTTAATGGATATGAGCTGGGGATGTGAAAAATAAAAGGGAAGTGTCATAGGTGCTTTAGGATGATGGTGCTTGAAAGGGGATTGTTCGGATATTGAAAACCACGCAGATGGCCGCATAGTGTAACTTGAAAGAGGAAACAATAGATACACTACTTGATATGCGGTGCGAGAGGAAGATGGGGTATGATAAATAAGCGTACATGTAAGGATGACTACAACCTAGGGAGTAGTTGCGTTCCAAAAGGATAAGACTACCATGCGTGGAAGAAATCTAAAAAACACGCGGGATAAAGTAGAAAGTGTATTTAATGATTTGGAGAGGTGGTAGGCGATGAGTAATAAATGTGATAAAATTTTGGAATCTATAAAAGTAGGCATGTGAGTTAATTATTACCTTATCTTGTGAATATTTCAAGTGATTAAATAGTGAAGAAGTGTGAAATTATGATTGTGTGTGAAGAAATATTATAAAAATCAAACCAGAGAAAAACTATAACAACATTAAGTGTGAGAAATCCATTGGTGGAAGAAGGGGTGTGGAGGATAAGAATTTGATAAGGATATTTATAGGTGAAGGTTCAAGCTAGGGTTTGTAAAGAACATGTTCAAAAGTTAAAATTAGGGCACGACGTTGAAAAGAGCCAAGCTAGGGCTCATAATTGAGGTGGACTAAGGTAAGGTTTGAAGCATGCGAAAAGGGGTTAGAAGAGTTGAACAATCAATGCAAAGAAACAAGAATTTGAGCGTAGGATCATTAAACACCTAGGGCATGGATTCTCTGCAAGTTTTTCAATCTTGTAATTGGTAGAGGTGAAGTTGAAGTGGTTGACTACAAATTTAAAGACTTGCAAGTTAAACAATGACACTAAAGAAAGTAGAACCAGTTAAGGAGTAACCCAAGGGAAAAGGAAAGAAAAGAATCCTATGGTTTAGGATGTGATAGAGGAGTGGTTTTTGAAATGGAATACCCCTTGGAGGTACTAGTAGCACAATCTTGGGTATCTCAGCTCACGAAGTGAAAGATCAACGATTATAACCATTGCTCTGAGGCCCACGAAGGGAAATACATTAGGATGTGATGAAACAAATGACTTAGAGGATAGAAAAAGGAAACTCATGTATGATGACATGGTGAAGGTCTTAGAGAGCACTAAAGTCCTCCAAATTTATGAATTACCTTTCTTCGAAACCTAGAGTGACTCTATTAGTGGCTTATGTCACGAGTCCATGAGAACTTATTCTATTTTTATGGAAGAAGAATGCACATCACCACGCAAATCATTGGAAGGGTTACATGACTATGCAAATCATGAGTGGAGATTGGGTAGGACTTAGGGGATGATGATGTATTGGAGGCCACTACCACAAATTTTAAATACTAATAAGAAAATCACGTAATGGATGTTACAAGCATCACCGACCTAGGCACGAGAGTTCAACGGCAACGCACCTTTTTAGTTACAAGTTGGTTGCATCAAAAAGGTGGCCACAGTGAATAAGAAGTGGCTACATATAGCACATAAGATAGCATAAAAGACCATGTACAACATCAAACTTGTATATTGTAGAGGGGCTCGTGGAAAAAGTTAGGAACCGGGTGCAAAAAGGTGAAAATATAACCTAGGGTGCAATCCTACTATTAATAATATTTTGGGAGATTAGGGTGTCGGATGGCCCCAGGAGAAAATGTGGATCTACCCATTGGATGACAAGTCACATGTGAAAAAGTTCATAGATTACACATGCAACAGAGCCATAACAAATGCATATAAGATAATGGTGGAAAAATGGTATAAGATAAGTGTCGTG
Organism: Taxus wallichiana var. yunnanensis; assembly: GCA_018340775.1. NCBI lineage: Eukaryota > Viridiplantae > Streptophyta > Pinopsida > Cupressales > Taxaceae > Taxus > Taxus wallichiana. Next base: position 699,672,287 of record CM031237.1, on the reverse strand, counting down.
TGCTTAGGGAATTTCATTCATTTATTGAAGGAAGGAAAATTTGTGGTGTACTAAAACTTTGGCCTAGGTAGGTTCAAGCTTACAAATGGAGAATATAGCCCATGGTGCAAGTTGCCCTTTTCCTTCACGAAAAAAAAGTACTTCTAGAGCATGTTCAATATAATCAAAGAAGTGCATAAGATGATATTTGATGCAAATACTTTGTGGAATACGACTATCAAAATCATGTACAACCTTTGTAAATCCAAAAAAGTCAACCTACGTAGAAACCATAGAGTCGATAAACATGGACTCGAGTCTCACAAAATTATATTGGGAAAACACAAATTCAAAGTATTTATCTATCTCCGGTCAAATATGAAGGGTAGGAGATACATGGATGAGTACGACCTTCATCTCCTAGATCCCCTGGAGAGGAAGAAAGCTATGGGAATAAAAAGGAGGCGCGAGGATACCCATTATCATGAAGAATAAGAATAAGGGGAGGAATAGGAAGGAGATGAAGAAGAGGAGTCTCGTGCTAGATCAAGGCTTGGTGAAGGAAAAGAAACACGAGTGTAGAGAGAGAAAGCAAAGGCGTAAGTACTTCTGAAGAACCCAAGAAGTCACAAGCAAAGCCCAATCTAAATAAGAATAACCCGGTGAAGAAGAATCCAAGGGTGGTGTCCAATGATGAAGAGGCAGAGGATGTGGAGAAATCGATTGGTGAAGAAGAGGAAGCTCATGAGAAGGATCCCCAGTCATCCATAACTTGGATGATGATGATAAATAAAAACACAACACGCACAATGAAAAATAACTAGGGAGGAAGACAAATAAGTAGGAGTCCATGGTGAGCCTAATAAGGAGAATGTTTGATGAAGTTCCTATGAGCACGAAGTTGAGGGTGAAGATGAATAAAAGAAGGATAGTGACACAAGAAATGGGGTGAATATATACATAAGAGCGCTAGTAGTAATGCAAAGAATACTATTGCACAACTAGTGCCTAAGAAACAACACAAGAAAGGGATAAGATGAAGGAAGAAGATACAATAAGTCTCATAGATGTAATACATTGACAATCAAGAGATGGTCATGAGGTATAGGTATAAGAGTTCCATCAAAATAAATAGATTGTTATGCTAGTATATGTTTGATTAAAAATGAAGCCCTCTTGCACACTATAAAATTCTCTCCTAGAACTACCAGTCACATGGAAGAATAAATGGAGTTTGAAATAAACAAAGAGTCACTATCTCAAAACACGGTTGAAGTATGTGCTACGAGAAGCCTTTCCCATTGTTCACTCCTAACTACTCATAGATGAAAAAATATGCAATGTGCTAAATAAAATAGCTTCAAAGGTAGGGTTAAGGATTTTTGATAAGGATGCCACCATCAGGAGGATGTGTGAGGAAGAGGAGCACAAAGATAAGAGGATCAAGAAGATTGAACAAAGCTTGAATTAAGAAATGGACCAAAATTATGTGTCATCTATGAAGAAAAATATACGAGTAAACATCATTACAATTGCGCACCTAGAATTAGTCGAAAAATCCAAAGAAAAATACCCCAAAAATTGCATTATCTTGAGAACTATGTGCGAAATGTTGGTGTGTAAGAAAAAGGATGGTGCAAGACTATGCCATAAGATATGTCTGCGTAGAAGGAGAAAAATAAGGAGCATGTGGAAATACACCTTACGCACTATGAAGTGATGAAAGCAGAGGTTGAAGAAGCCACACGAAGGCATATTTTTATCATTTCTAAGATATTGAACTAGTTTTGAGTGCAGACACCGCTAACAGGAGGTAGAGTTGAAGGTAATATAGGCCAACATGAAAAATAATAGGGACAAACCTAAAAGGTAATGGCCAAGATTGAGCGAGAATAGATATTTGATTAAGGTTACAAAAGGATGCACTTAGGGATAAACTCAAGGAGCTCTTCCATTTGATCACTTGCAGATGGATATGTTAGAAAACATGGCCTCGAAACTTAATGTGATGGTGAAGGATCTTAGAAGGAATATAGATGAGTTATCCCCCACATAATTTCTTGCTATTATTGATTTCATTCTAGTGACTCAACAAAAGATCTAGAAGAATGGAAGGAGTTAGAAAATATTTTAGACAAGGAATTTCCGAACTCCTTATGCGCGAGAAGGCACGAGTATTGATACGTGCATGGATAATAGATTCAAATTATTTCATGGATTCTTTATCATTTCATTCTATAGGAATTATTTGAGGACATTCTTGGGAATAAGTATCTTTGAGGATGAGACAATATCCCTAGTGTGAGGTAATGTTGGCTACATAAATGACTAAGTAGTAGTTATGCACAAAGGATTACGTGTAGGAGGGAACACATGCAAGAAAAACAAATGCATATGGGTTTGAAGGGATACACGGGAGCATAGTGGCATATAGGAAAACTAGATGAATTGGTTTTTTCCAAAAACAATCTCTCCTCATCATGCTACAATTGACAAAGGGATTCTCTAGGGAACACAATTTTTTTCCAATATGTAATCTTGAACCCAGTATGTTTCTCTAACATCTATTGAAATATTTCTCCAGTGTGTGATCTATGCCCGAATTCCTCTCTGCGGGTTTGTCATATCTTGTAGTTCTTTAAAGGTGACAATGGATGACCCCCTTCAAGAAAGAAAGGTTTCCCATCCACTGCTTTCTAGATTTCAATTGGTTACGACCATAAGGCATACATGATTGATACTTTGTACTTAATGACGGAAAGTTTTTGATGACATGAAATTTAAACATCTTTGGTTTTTTAATACCCATGATCTTGTGGTTTTCATCTAGCAGGTGTGGTTCCACAAAGGCCTTAAATTCATATAATTCCTCGATAAGGTACAAAATGAATGTGTTGGAATCCTCTTGGCATGTTATGTAAGTGTCCATTATTTGTGGCAAAGATAATGTTTCCAATTTGCACAAGGTTGCTGATAATCGGCCAAATGTCCCATCTATGTCTTCATGCATGTGACCCACTGGAAGGAAACTCATAAACACTATGTTGAAAACCCTTCTAGCTATCAGCATGGATGCAAACACAAACAATGTGCAATTTTTGTTGTCACTTGCAACATTATCTAGTTGCAAGTAGAGAATTGGTGGTTGTTTTCTAAATGAACTTGAACATCTGCTTATAATATTAGTTGTATGAGCACGCTCATTTTTTTGCTTGTATTCAATTCACTTTTCATACACATCATTTTACAATAGTGCATCATGTAATGGGTGTTTTGACATCCCACTACTATATAAAAATTACCATACTGATATGTAAGTGGTACTTCTAGCTTCCCGGATACACATGCCAATGTTATTCTGTAAATTTTTCTCCTCACTCAATAAAAGGAGACCATAGTACCGAAACCACCTCGTTTTTTACCCGGTGTCAATATAACTTGATCGAGGTGATGGGGAGATTAAAAGAATTTCTTATTGATTTTCCTTTTCTACCCGTCCTTGGTACACAAATTTTTATATTGTCCATTTTATCATGCACAATGCTCAAATAGCTATTAGAATTTTGTTGTGATTGCACTCTATGGGCATAGTAATTTGAATGAAATTTTTAATATAATCATTGTGCCATTTCTAGCATTCATCTGTAACACCTCTTTATTATGCTTCTCAACTAGGATTTTTTTATTTACATTAACTTCATGCTTCACTGATTTAAATACCCAGTATTTAAATTCCAACATAAATATGAAATTGAATCCATTTGATAATTGTCATAAACCATGTGCAACTACATGAGAGTATACAAATCCTACTCGATCCCCTCAAACACTCTTTACGAGCCAATACACCAAGTGTATCATTTGGTTTCCTTTTTCAAGCATTGAAAATCAAGTAATGTTTTCTAAGTGCATACTTGGTGTAAACACCCATAATTACGCCAAGCAATTTAAATAATTAAATTGCGCTAATTTTCCCCTTTCTCGCAAATCGACAACATATCATCAAAAGCGCTCATATTCCCTCTTATTGTCGTTAATTAATTACAATGCGCTAATTGATTAAGTCACCTATCCAACTAATATCTTGATTAACGACCTTCCGTTAATTAATCACCCCTTCTACCTAGACTAATTAATTATTATTAATTAATTAGCTTTCCCTTCCATTTAACCAATAAATCAATATTTAATTGATTTAATCCCCTTCTAATAGCCTAAATCATACTAATATTCCTCTCATTAGTTTCTATAAGCTTACATCTACCTATTAGTTAATCACCTTTGATTAATTAAAACATCCCCCAACTCCCATGACTTGCTAAGCATAAATTAAACCCTTCTAAAGTAAGGTTACCTTTTATAAAGCAACCTTATCCATTCCTAATCATGTTTTACCTTTATCCCACATGCAAAGGGATGAAGTGTTTCCTTTATCCATTGGGCTATATAAGGAGCCCTCCTTCTACCTTTATACCTACACCTAAACTTCTTAAGAGAGCAAATGCAAAGCATATAGCAAAGAGACTAAGAGCTTGCATTTTGTCTTCTTGAGAGGTCACCATTGTTAAGAGCTAAGCTTCCTATTCTTGCATTCTTTAAAGATCAAACAAGAAATTTTTGATTGCCATTGGAGCTAAATAGGTCCATGCATTTTGTTGGTAATCTAGGAGAGTAGAGATGTTAAAATAGCATGCATAGTTTTGATCTCATGTTTTCAAAGTTATAATGTTAGTTTAGATCTTGCTTAGTTCTCTATCTTGATGGTGTTTATGCTTTGTCTTAGCTAAATTGTAGAACTATTTTAGGTGGTAGTTCTTGCTCCATTTGATTTAGCATTAAGCAAAGTACACATGCACACATTTGGCATGCCCGGTGGGACACTTAGTCCCATGGCATTTTAGTTTAAGTTTCATTGTTATGGCTAACTTTTGATATGCACATGTAGTAATTAATGTCCATTTTCTTAGAATTTTTGCTAATTTGATATGTGTAACTTCTTGTTCATAGCCATATTTTTAATGGGTTATTGCCATTCTTAAGCTAACTTGTCAAAATTTGAGATATTGTGAGTTTTCTTGTGTTTTTTTCCATATTTTGGTTGTAGGTCTGGCACAGGCACATTTTTAGGAGTGCAGGCATGGTTTTTGTGGTGCACATGCCTCTCTGGTGGCATAGGCACACTGTTAAAACATGGTTCTCCATTTATCGACCCTAGCGCACACACCCTAACTAGCGCGTAGATGCACTAAATTGGGCGCAAACGTCGTTTCGTACTATACCTTCACTGCATTTTAAAACTTGTCAGATCGGCACGTACACCATAACCAGAGAGCGCACATGCTATTTTTGTGGTGCAGACATGTTTCTAGTGGCATGGACGTTGCACAAAATCTAGGAATATTTTACAAAGCGGTGGTGCACATGCTTTTTGTAGCGTAAATATTATGTTTGAATTTCTACATTTTTTTTGAAGGTAGTGCATACACTCTTTTCGTGGCACACACACCTCTCGGGTGGCATAGGTGCATGGTAAGTTGAAATTACAGAGTGGCGCACATGTCTTTTTGGTGGTGTACATGCCTCTCGGGTGGCACAGGTGCATGGTAAGTTGAAATTACATGCAGTGGTGCACATGTCTTTTGGTGGTGCACACGCCTCTCGGGTGGCACAGTGCATTGTAAATAAGAAATACACGAGTGACACACGTGTATTTTTGTGGAACATGTGCCTTTTGGGTGGCACATGTGTCTCTGTAAGGGGGACACACATGCATAAAAGGGGGCGCAGGTATATCTGATTTAATCCAATTTTGGTTACAACTTTTTAGTGCTCCTTGTTTTGATCATAACTTTTGACTCGTTAACCCGTTTTCGAGTTTGAATAAGCATTGGAAAGATAACAGAGTGTAATTTGTGAGGGAACTTCCAAAATTTAGATACCTTTAGTATACTATATTCTATAAAAAAATCCCAAAATGCCCCGGAGACCTCCAAAAATGCAAATTACTAAAAACTGCTAAAAAAGTGCAAAAAATTGGATTTCTAGAATTTTCGATTTTCTTGGTTTTCTAATTCTTGCAGGTTTTATCTAATCACATACTTGTTTTTGTAGGATGTTTTTACATGATTTTACTTGATTAAATAAACTTTACATGTTTACTTATAGGAATAAGATCGTGTATGCTCTTCCCTCGCGTCCCTTGGGGCGATCTTGGGAATCATAAATGATTCTTAGGTCCTTTTGATGCTTTGAGTTCGTTAGGAATATTTGAGTTGGAATTGGTTAACTTGGCATAGTTGAATTAAAGTGTTTTTCCATTTTGATATCTTTTGGATTTTGAAGACATCACGTATACTCTTCTCTTGCGTCCTTGGACCCGATCTATCCGAATTAGAAATGATGTCTTCTATTTTTATGGAAAACTACTAAAAATCATCATATAGGACCAAAAATCCATCGCTTGTCAAAGAATGGAGGAATCAAAACAAAAGTCAAAAACTATTTATACAGCTTGTTATACGGGTTGCCAAATGGTGTTCGAGCAAACCACACCTAATTAAACAAGATAAAATGAACAACACATTCAAAACATTGTATTGAAGGTTTTGAAAAGGGTACGTCCCTCTCCGCTCAATTGAAATATAACCCCTTTGGCATAATGCCTTAAGCTACAACAACGGAGGTGGCTCCAGGAACCCCAAAGTAGTCCACGCAAGAGGAACCTTGTGGATGAAATGGGAAGTGTTCCGCACTACCTATCCGACTAGTGATTCCTTTGTGAGATATCGTTGCAGGTTGTACCTACGTGACCCTTTTAAGTCCACGATGGATGCATTTACTTTGCCCACTATGCGTGAAGTGGGCAAAGCCGAGATACTCCGAAACTAGTCGGTGTGACTTTTTGGGTAAATCACCCCGCTCATGGACAAATTTGTAACACCTAGGACAAGAGAACCACCTAGGAAAATATACTTTGGCCAGAACCCACTTTTACCATTCTAAAATAGTGTTGATTTGTGAAACATCTTTTCATCGTGAAACGTGTGACGCGTTACTTTCGCTTAGTTTTTCACTTGCCTTAAGGCGAGGTGAAACTCTGCCAAGTGAAGCCTTAATTTTTCATCCTCATTTTAATTTGTTTCCTTCACATTCTTTTGACACTTTGTTGATCGTAAGAAGGGTGAATACCACCGTGCTACCAATTGATTGTTTCGCCACTTTTTGTCCGTTTACGCCATCCATGTTTATGGCTGGTAAGTTAAATGTCTAAAGTGTGCGAAGGCGTATTCATATCATTGGTGGCCTTTGTGATCTTGATAACCACTTCAAGATCATCATCATTGTTAGATTAATTCATCATTTTATCTCCCTTTGACATGTTACCTCGTTTGCATTGTCTCAACATAATTAAGATACTTATGTCATGTTTCTTGTAAACATGATCTAAGTGTCCGTATTGTGGCATTACACTGCCCACATTTTAACACATCCTTAGTATACTTTGACTTAGTTTGATTTCAAACATTGTCCCAAATATTGAAGGGTTTCGCTTACTTTGTTTGTGTCGTTTTGATACCACTTTGACACTAATATCTCACTTCTCCACAAAGCTTGATAGATGTGTCCAATTGGTGTGGTTACGTAGCTTACATTTGTAAACCTCACCCTTTAACATTTAGGCCTTGTTGGTTGTTAAACTTGTCATGGTATCCTTTGATTGGGATTCACATCTACCCTTTGTTAATATTTATGCCTTGTTCATTTCGAGCTTGATGTAAATATTGATGTTGTGTTGATCATCTTTGCATCGCATTTTCATATGGTGTATTTCCTTGTTGATTGGCTTTGTGTTTCACACTTGCATGATTGTTCCTTGTGATTATTCATTCAGAAAAATTATTTTCTAGGACAATCCCTTTTTTATCTCATCGATATTGTGTCATCATAATGTCTATTTTTCCTTAGACCTTCTTCGAAAATCACGAATGCATCTCCATACACAATGTCTAGCTAGTTGTCCTTATGCTACCTGAATCGACATGTCACTTCCTTCCCTTTGAAGGAGTTCCATCACACTATCTAGATCTAGACATTTGTGCTTAAAATAGTGCCAAAAATGACTGACTATTGTGCGGTTCCCCATACTTACAAAAATATGGAACCTAGGTTTAGCAATTCAAATCAAAAGATTCCCATTACAACTAAACCTCATTTAGTTCTTTTCAGTGCTGAGGAGCCCATATGGGTAACTCATTCCCCACCTTCATCTCATAGTCGGTGGTATGATTTGGATGCTTTTGATCCAAATTATTATTTGAGTTCCCCCACTCTTCTTCTAATTCTAATCCAAACATTTCCTCTTCTTCTGAGGATTCCAATCCAAATATTTCCTCTGACTCTTTTGATGATTCAGATCCAAACTACTATTCAGATCCAAACTACTATTCAAATTCATCTAATTTGACTCCTAAGTCATCTAATACAACTCCTATGTCATGGTCCTCCCTATCTTTGCAGGAACCTCTTCATCATACATTTAATATGACTCCTATGTCATGCAGTCCTCCCTTTCTTCGTAGGACCCCTTTTATCAGTCACCTCAATGACGTCTTCTTCCTTTGAAGATACGTGTGACTCCAAGTCCCTCCAACCAAACATCTAATACAATTATCAAATCACGGTCCTCTCTTTCTTTGCAGGACCCTTGTTATTATTCATTTGATGCGATTCTTGAATCATGGTCCTCCCCTTCTTCACAGGACCTTCTTCATCAATCACCCCTAATAAGTCTTCCTTCTTTGAAGATTCATGTGACTCAAAGTCCTTCGAGTCAAATGTCTAAATCGACCCATGCGTCGCAATCTACAGACTTTGGACTTAATCCTACTAGTTTACGAATGATATACCATCATATAGGTAGGTCCACACCACCTTCTTCTACTCCTAAGACATCTAGCTACACATATTCTTCGTCTCCCATATCATCTTCTTCTAGTAATAATCATCAAACTTCTTCTAAGTCTTCCACATCAAGTGAACCTCTTTCTTCCAATCAATCGCTAGTGATCGATCAACAACTCATACCGATTGACCTCTTTCAGAATGAAGAAACAATCATAGGGCATTTATAGGGGCACATGAAGATATTCCTTTATAAGATTACGAGAAAGGATTCTCTTTAGACTTCGATGCACCCACATATTGTGAGGAAAAGGTTGATTCCTTTTATAAAAAATGGAGGAAGATTCTCGGATCATGCAACTTGACCTCCTCTTATTCTTCCATCTTCACATTCTTCATCATGTGATGAAACTCCTGGTCTTGCATTGATCCATGGCCTATCTTCTCATCACCCAATAAATATTTGTCTATCCTAATTCCTCAATCACAATCTCTGATGGGGTCAATGCCAAGTAGCCATTCATCTTTGTCTAGGTGTGGGCCACCTTCTAGTAGCCCTCCTCTCGCTATTTGTGGGACATTTTTGAGTAGCCCACTATCTTCTATTCTTGGGGCACATCCAACTAGATCCTTGTCTTCTAGGTATGGATCACCCCGGTAGTCCATCATCTTCTATTCTTGGGCCACATCATAGTAGCCCATTATCTTACATCTATGGGTCACATCCTAGTAGCCGTTCATCTTCTATTATTGGGTCACATCCTAGTAGCCCTTCATATTCTATCTATGGGTCACGTCCTAGTAGCCCTTATTCTTCTATTATTGGGCCACATCCTAGAAGCCCTTCATAATCTTCTATCAGTAGCTCACCTCCCGAGTAGCCCCTCCTCTTCAATTATTAGACCATATCCATTTCATCCATCACATATTTCTTCTATCAATGGTTGTGGCAAGCCCATGGTCATTTATCACATCAGTTCTAAACGTCCATGTTCACTTTCTTCTCCTTCTCGGGATCAGACAAGTCATGCGTTAGCTTATAAGAAACCCAAACAGTTTCTTAATCAAGCTCGAATCAAAACCGCAAAGAGCTCTATAGTTCCCAAAAATCAAACAATCTCAAAATTCTAAATCAAGCGCGATTCAAGAACGCACATCAACGTAACCATCAAATATGGTACAAAGTGCATAAACGTCTAGATGGAGAATTATATCTCCCACATACGAAATCCATGTTTCAAAACAATTCACAGTCATTTATTGAGTGTGAAATCACCTCGATCATCGAGATCGGGGATAATATCACTCTCGATAAACAAACGCGCCCTAGTATCCCTTATCAAGGAAGTCACTAACATTGTTGTTGAATCTTACCACATAGAGTGAATTTGTTAGTCCCAACCTCTTAAAACTATCAAAATCTAAAAATCAAAACCAATTCAAAAATATACAAAACATTGAGAAAACACAACAAAATCAAAGGTACAAAGATCAAACATTGCAATCGTGTATTGTGTACACATGGATGTTTCTTTCTTCCCTTGATATTTTTTTCGCAAGTATCCCTACCATTTTCATCCTTCGATGATGTTTTGGTTAGCTTATTCACACGCATTTTGTGACATTTATCTCTATGGTATCTGTTTGACCACCTGGTCTTTTATCACCTTAGTAAATTAAAGAATGACTAACCTCTTAGAGATCCTATCACATTCAACATCTAATAAACTTGTTGCAAAGAAATTTTGAACATATTTGTTGACACTAGCCAATGTCATCATCATAAGCACTTCCACCTCCTTCCATCAAGCCATCGCTGGTTCTTAACCCTTGTCAAAACAAGAGAGCTGAAATAAGTTTTGAGAAAGTAAAAGAAACAAATCCAATCAATCAAACGCTAAAAAAGCAAAAGAAAATTGATAAATAACTCTCTCTTGGGGTATTTCTAATAAACTCTCTACTGTGGCTATGGACATCTGACTGGTGTAGTAGAGCAATGTTGCAATTAGAATCAAATACATCTCCGTCGGGCTATGGATGCCTCAGGTAGTGGAGAAATGTAAGGCTATACTTTCACCATCCATTCACAAAATCACCTATCAAAATAAATCATTCTTACATATTGGCTAGGGTATCTTCACTTGTTTTGTATTAAATATTCACTTCAAGAGGTAATAAATTCCATGTACACACACCGGATCTCTATGAGTAAATAGGATTAGTGTGTTACCAAGTGTCTTTTTGGACCTTGTTCTTGATTCTTACTCTAGTCCATATCTCATCTCACGGTTTGTGCCTTTGGCTAATAACTTCTTTATCGTGAGGCATCTCGAGCTACATTCATATAATTCACATTGGTATTCTACTTTGTTTAAAACATCCATGTGTATAAGATTAATTTTTTGCTATGTTTTCGACATTGAATCTTTTTCCCCTTTCACAAAAACAATCTTCTCTTTCCTTTCTATCATGTGCTTTTAGGCCAACTTATGTTTGTGGGCATCCTTTCTTCTTCCTAAGCACTTCATTAGGTTATGTTCACCATCATGTTGAACCTATCCATAATGGCCTTGGGTCCCACTTCTACCTATGAAGAGTTTGCATTTGAATACTCCCACCTAATCGTTGGGGCATTTTGCATCTTCACCTTTCTCAGGTACACACGTGGCCTTATGCCTTAGACATCCCATCTATCGCTAAAGGCATCCACACTTCCTTGTCTTCCTGTATAGTTTCATAAAACTTTCAAAATCAACCAAAACATTCAAATATGTTAGAAAAATAAAAACATTCAAATATGTTTGAAAAACTTCTAAAGAATATAAATCATTCTACAAAATGTCGCTCTTTGGTTCTCACTTGTTCATGTGTGCGACTTGTGGATCATCTTTGTAAGGATATTACTTGTATAAATCATAACATATACAGAATAATAACATGAGAGAACACCAAAATATAGATAAATGATGACAATATGCTCATATAATAGCTTTTCCACTTCGAGGGGGAACCTCCAATACCACTTTGAGGGGGTAACCTCCAAACCATACACTAACACTCCAATACTCAATATGATCCTTAAATACAACCTTATAACCCCTATATATACCATTCTAACCTATGGCCAATACTGAGGTCGACTTCCTAAGCATAATAAATCATAAATGAATGATATAATAAGATAAGGGATGTGTGCCACATGTCAAAGCATCTCCATCAATACATATACATCATAACATTATATCCCATGTGAACCCATACATATAACTAAGGGGATGTGTGCCACATGTTGGCATCTCCATCAACCCATATACATTATAATATTATATCCCAAGGTACATAGCATTGCCTCCTCTTTGAAATTATTCATCCTTGAAACATAAGAAGAAGCCATATAATGAGTGTGCCTTAAATTATTGATGCACACTTGTCGCTTAAGCTTGATCATCCAACCACCCATATGAAATCCTATCCTGCAAAAAGTAGCTTCATCATCAACATCTTCTTCTTCTTCTTCTTCTTCTAATGTTGCTTCTGCTTCTAATTCTTCTTCTTCTTCTTATTTTTTTTTTTCTTCTACTTTGTCTTCTTCTTCTTTTGTTTATCTGTCCATGAAAACTTGTTCCAGCCTTCTTGAAAGACCAATTAGACTTTTCCTTTTCTAACTCAGAAAACCAAATCATGGCAGGGCCACTAATCCACAACTTGAATAACCAAATATCTGATGGTTTAGATAATTTATCCCTAAATTTGTTCCACCATTCTCTAGCATCAATCCTTCCATCTCCAAAAAAAGCTACCATCCCCATGATCCACAAAATTAGGGTTTTAGGAATAGACCCTTTTGATCAAATTTTTTCTAACCCTTTCAGCTAAAGGTCAGCCAAAAATCAGAAATCATAGAACATAAACCCCAATTTAATTTTTGAGAGGTTTCCGAAAATGTAAGAAATTTAGGAAAATTCCTCAAATTGCGGCCTATGGAGCAAAATAGTGAAAAATAATAAAAATGAAATAACTTTGACAAAATAGATCCAATTTTTTTGAAATTTCAGTGGTATCACCTTTGAATATCATACCATCAACCCAAAAATTTAATTTCCTAATTCATCATTATTCATAAGATATAGATGAAACCATAAAATTAGGGTTTCAACCCTAAAACGGACACAACTTTTGCAAAACAGCTCCAAAAACTCTGAAATTTGGAGGGAAGATCACTTGAACTATGTATCAACTCCCAAAAATATCTGAAAAATTCCAAGTAGTCTTCAGATATAGACGAATCACCAACATTAGGGTTTCATCCCACAAATTGCCCGGATCACTGCTCTGATACCACTTGTAAGGATATTACTTGTATAAATCAGAACATATACAACAAAATAACATGAGAGAACACCAAAATATAGATAAATGATGACAATATGCTCATACAATAGCCTTTCCACTTCGACGGGCAACCTCCAATACCATTTCGAGGGGGTAACCTCCAAACCATACAATAATACTCAATATGATCCTTAACTACAACCTTCTAACCCCTATATATACCATTCTAACCTATGGCCAATACCGAGGCTGACCTCCTAAGCATAATAAATCATAAATGAATGATATAATAAGATAAGGGGATGTGTGCCACATGTCGGCATCTCCATCAACAATACATATACATCATAACATTATATCCCATGTGAACCCATATCATATAACTAAGGGGATGTGTGCCACATGTCGGCATCTCCATCAACCCATATACATTATAATATTATATCCCAAGGTACATATCATTTTTACATCTTCACCTTTCTAATACACACGTGGCCTTATGCCCTTGTACATCCCATCTATCACTAGGGGCATCCATGCTTCCTTGTCTTCCCGTACATAGTTTCATAAAACTTTAAAAATCAACCAAAACATTCAAATATGTTTTAAAACTTCTAAAGAATATAAATCATCCTACAAAACGTCACTCTTTAGTTCTCACTTGTTCATGTGTGCGACTTCATGGATCATCTTGGTCTACCTCCATTAAAAAAGCTAGGCGCTTTACTTCTTCCTATACTCCGGGGCACAACGAGTTAGGCTTGGTACTTTTTTGTAGTGCACATTACTTTTCCATTAGACCCAAATGTCCTCCGTTATTCCCCTCACATATATCCTTGCTTGGGGCACCATCATCAACCCTTTTCGTTAATTTACACAAGTCATAACTCAAGCTCGATAATAAAAACATTATATTATATTTCTCTACATTAGTTTAGCTTGTTTACTTTCTTGTATTGCATTGCATTTTGTATGTTGACGGAGTTAGGTATCTTTTACTTTCTCGTATTGCATTAAATTTTGTATGTTGCATGGATTTGATGTTTTTAGCAATGGACAATTATTCGTAGTATGGCTTTTCATGTCGTTCTACCTTTGTCGTATGCTTATATTTTCATAAGGACAGATGATGTAGCTCTTATGGCAATATGATGACATCAAAATTGTTCCAATACATAGCAGCTAGAGGCTAAGCTCTTCTCTCCCCTCCTCCATATTTCTTTTGCATCGCTTTCCTCTCACCCCTAATCTTCTGTCTTACCAGGGCATCCAGCCCCTTCCCATTCTTCTATCTATCTCTCACCTTTTTGATCATCGATCGAGTTCTTCTATCACCCTATCGACACTCGAGGGGGCATCTCTCCTTCCTACTAATTTTTCTTCTATCCCTTCAAAATTTCTTCTGTCTACTATATTTTGAAGTGGCGTTACTTACGCCACCCCAAAGAGGGGTAAATGTAGAAACCCATAATTACACCCAAGTAATTTAAGTACTTAAATTGCACTAATTATCCCCTTTCTACTTAAATCGACGACATATCGTCAAAAGCACTCATATTCGCGCTTATTGTCATTAATTAATTACAATGCGCTAATTTATTAAGTCACCTATCCAACTAGTATCTTGATTAATGACCTTCATTAATTAATCACCCTTCTACCTAGACTAATTAATTATTATTAATTAATTAGCTTTCCTTCCATTTAACCAATAAATCAATATTTAATTGATTTAATCCCCTTCTAATAGCCTAAATCATACTAATATTCCTCTCATTAGTTTCTATAAGCTTGCATCTACCTATTAGTTAATCACCTTTGATTAATTAAAACATCCCCCAACTCCCATGACTTGCTAAGCATAAATTAAACCCTTCTAAAGTAATGTTACCTTTTATAAAGCAACCTTATCCATTCCTAATCATTTTTTACCTTTATCCCACATGCAAAGGGATGAAGTGTTTCCTTTATCCATTGGGCTATATAAGGAGCCCTCCTTCTACCTTTATACATACACCTAAACTTCTTAAGAGAGAAAATGCAAAGCATATAGCAAAGAGACTAAGAGCTTGCATTTTGTCTTCTTGAGAGGTCACCATTGTTAAGAGCTAAGCTTCCTATTCTTGCATTCTTTAAAGATCAAACAAGAAATTTTTGATTGCCATTGGAGCTAAATAGGTCCATGCATTTTGTTGGTAATCTAGGAGAGTAGAGATGTTAAAATAGCATGCATAGTTTTGATCTCATGTTTTCAAAGTTATAATGTTAGTTTAGATCTTGCTTAGTTCTCTATCTTGATGGTGTTTATGCTTTGTTTTAGCTAAATTGTAGAACTATTTTAGGTGGTAGTTCTTGCTCCATTTGATTTAGCATTAAGCAAAGTACACATGCACACACTTGGAGCTCAATCACTTGAATCCCATCAGACATCTGACATCTTAGATCTGGTGAAATCATGACAATGTAATCAACAACTTACACTACTTTGATTAAAGTTTTAGAGACATGTTTTCCATGCTCGATTCTGTGATGACACACTCGTCATTAGGAACTTGTCTTTCACCTAATTTTGTTATATAGATTATTTTCCAGTCTTAAGTTATTATGTTCATAGTTAACAACTTAAACATTAATATTCCTTTTAAAACAAACTCTCAAAACAATACAAAAAAACCATGAGTAGAACTCATGTAATTGCTACCTCCTCAGATGTCCCATACCACCTAAGGGAGTCTTAATTGCAAGAACCATAAATCTGACTTGTCATCACATATAAAGGACTATAATGTCCACAAAATTTTCACCTACTAGACAATGTCAATAATAATATGATTTTAATATTAATTCATACAGAACACTAGATAGGATTCAACACATTTCAAACAAGATATAATCATGAATTAACGAACATTCCCTCCATTGATAAACTCATATGTAATACATTGTTACATATTGAATACTCCTTAGAATCAATAGCCTCATATTACTCAATGGTAATGTTTCCTTTTCTGTCAAAGGATGGTACATTCGATACCTCTTTACTTTAGTGATATTGTTTCGCTTTAAATAATTATATACTCATAGAGGCATATATACAATGATACTTTTATATGATCAACTGAGTTTACTATTTGGTTTTATTTGAGTAAACAGATTAACCTTAATCAAATATTAGTAGTTGAGATCATACTTCAACATGGTTGTTCATCCTATCTCATCATTTGAAGATGAGTATATTTACAGGTCTTGTACTTCATATTACAATCTCACTTTGCTTTGATACATACTTAGATACATAAGAACATATTGTATATAACTCCTTTATATCCCTTTTATTCAAGTAATCCAATAAAGCATTATTAATGCAAATATGCAATATCTATTCCTAAGTCTATCATGCTCACTCACTTTATAATACATAATAATTACATACAAGTTCTTTCATCATGTAGACATATGAGGTGAATAACCCTTCATATGAATTTCTGATACAAATCTAGACTCGAATAGATTAAAAAATACATCTTTCATTACTTTTTATTAGAATAAAAATAAAAAAGTAGGTTTTTTTGCCTCTTAATCAGATAACATCTGAATGGTATTTCACTTAATTAAAAAATCACTATGCAATACAAAGCATATTTTATCAATCAAATTGAATAAGTAAATTCTTTCAACTTCATTTACATTTTGGACTTAAACTGCAAAATGTTAGAAATGGCCAGTTCGAAAGAACTGGCATGATAAGACCTATTTCTCACTTAATAGTTTATGCCATTTAGTATTTACATAAATGAAAATATGTAATAATTGGAACTATAAACAACAACTTAACTCTACATATCATTTAAAATCTATAAAGGACAAATCAATTAGAAATAACCACATCATCTAACTTATTCTATTCTAATGCCTTAGTGGAAATTTTCAAAATTAATCAAATTAATAAAAATAATAACGACCTCATCATTAAACAAGATATCTTCTATGACACAATCGGACAATTATACTCACATCAATTAACCATAGAATATATATATATATATATATATATATATATATATATATATATATATATGGATATTCAGAAACATTATGTTTTGGATAAGTATGACAACTATATATATATATATATGCAATCGTCATTAATTATCCAGAGGACATAATGTTTTGCAAATCCAACTATTAATCTTATTAAGGGATTAATTACACACACACACAACTAAACAATAACAATCACACAAGTATGTACACACACATCATTGTCAAGCAACCAAAAGGTCACTCAAGCATTTGAGTACATTAAGTCTTGAAATATTTATATCTCAACATAGATTATTAGATAATCCCCATGATCAATTATTATACTATTTTATAAAAGTAATAATTATTTGTATACAAATTCGATAGTGTTGATGTAATTTCTATTTACCTTAACCAATCAAAGACCCCAAATTAATGAGTTTTTCAATAAATACAACTAACAGATTTCAGAGAAGGATTTTATGTAAAATTCCACAAAATATACTACTCTCATGATTACGGTGAGTATCATACCCCTCGGAAGGTTTAATAGTCACACTATATTCAACACATAGGTATACAAAATACCTAGAAATCTATATTTAAATCTAAGGATTTGATTTAAACACATTCATATATTTATTTCAATCACACACCCAAACTAGAAAACTGAATAGAAAGCCCGTCTCGGATTTAAGAGAAATAATATTTCTCTTACCACCGAGATTGACCCCATACAAGCCAACCAATAAATACCCACAAAACAATAATCATAGAGATGGGCTATCAAAATACCTTCGAATAAATTAGGGAGCAATATATATTAATCCTTAGTAATATAAACCCACATACTGAGTATACTTTATAGATTGTAAGCCATGGGTTCACAAAGAGAGTTGAAAACATAACAATATATCCAAAAATGTTAAAAGACATAGTTAAAGAAAACACTATGTTTTTCCAAAACTTTAAATCACATTCATGTTCCAGATTAATTGAACAAAAAAACCCAACAAAAATAGCACTTATAACCTCAAATCATAATGATCAAACACAAAACTACTGTAGTCATTTTTCTATCCATGTAAATAATAAATGGAATAAGTGCCTAAGGGAGAGATAGATCATATCATGACTGTGAAAGGAAACTTGATTTCGTCTTCTTTTCTCACAAGAAAGTTTGATCCAAATTCTATTCCAAATCAAAATAAAAATCACAATATTTCTTCAGAGCTTTGTGTATAAATGCCTTGATTCCACATTATTTACTTCTCCAAGATAACACACACTATTTTAATATGCCAACATTTTTATCGTAAAGCCAAAACAACCAATTCCAAAATGACTTGATAACTCACATACTTGCATGTAGAGTTTTAGAGAGCTCTAAAATAGGAAAGCCATTCATGCATATCTTTATAGCTAAAAACCATCGAATGAAACAAAAAAATAAAAAACAAATCTAAGTTCTCTATCTATCCTTCTCATGCCCTAAAATCCATGGGCTAATATTGAATTTCCGTTTATGTAGGAGTACCAACATAGTATTTCCCTCCAATTAACCGATTATCTATTTGTTAATCAAATTTATAAACTTTTTGTGATGCCACTAAAATAACCCACATGAGACCCAAAAAAAAACCTAGGGTTAGTTAGGAAAATTATGAATAATTTATTTTTTGATTGGAAGTGTCTCTAACATGGTTGCAATAAAAAAGTTGTCACTAACAGGTTATGGAATAAGTTTAATCTACTAAAACATACTTTTCTTTTATTAACAATTAATCAGAGGTCACAAGGTCCAAATTTTAGGGTTAGAAGTTTTAGTTAGGTTTAGGGGTAAATTAACACCATATCCACTCTCTAACAGGCTTAGAGTTTCAAATTTATTTTTCTCATACTTAATACATTCAAAATTTCCCTAAATCATTCCCATTTGATAGGAAATTTTCTCACCTTTCCAACGATATAAAGAAGTCCTCCTAACTCCTTGTAAAACTCTAGTTATGGGCCGGCGGGCCTTGGGGTGAAAATTTTCCCCCAAGGGGGCCCGCGGGCCTAGGGATGAAAAATTGCCCAAAAGGGCAAGTTGGTGGGTTGTGCGGTGAGTTAGAAAATTTTTCCTCTGCATAGGGGAGAAAATCCAACTTACACCCGCGCCTTCGCTACGTCATCGGGGACACGTGGCGCCCAACAAGCCAAAGCAGTGGAGAGAAATTAGGGAAGGGCGGGGTGGCGGAGGTTTTTTTGAGAATTCACCAAGGAGGGGGAAAGGGGTATAAGCATGCATGGGCCCATGCATCTTGGGAGGATTTTCAAATCCGAGGGTAGAAATGCGGGGGCATGGGATTTTTATTAAAATTTTCCAAAAACAAAATTTCAAAAACGAAAAAGTTTGTGAGGGTTCCACCCCTCCGCCGTGCCATGTGGTAGCCTCTCCGATTAGTTGAAGACGGACTGGGGTGGTGGGGACACTTTAAATTTTTTCCCTAATTTGAAAAAAAAAAATTTTTCTAAGGATTTTCAAGGAAAATTTCGGGCCACGGGGCCCACCAGAAAAAATTTTCCCAAATTTTCCCAAAGAAAGAAAACTTTAAGGCCATAAATTTTGCTAGACAACTCTGTTTTGGGAAAACAAGGACTTTTGAAATCTCTTGACGTCCCTCTTTGTAATGAAGTCATAAATTTTACATTTTGATAAATTTTAAGGGGTAAATTTTATGAAAAATTCTGCAGGATTTTTAAAAGCAAATTGGTAAATTTTAACTTATAAATTTGGTTCAATTTGATCTTCTCCTTCACTCAACATGCCAAACAGACATGGAGGATTGTTATAAGAAGGATTTAGGATGTTTTTGGAAGGTGATTTTTCTTGATTGATTCCAATTTGAATTTTTCCAACAATTGACAGAAAAATGACTGTGAAAAGTTTGGGCTGATTTTGTAATGTTTTAAATTATTTTCTTAAGTGTTTTTGTCAAATTGAGTCCATTGATATCACAACATACTAAATTTTAATGTTTCCATGTTGATTATTGTGTGTAGGCCTGAACTATGCATTTTAATTAAATTATTTGCTAGTTTTAAATTTAAAATAGAGATCAAATCTTGAGGGATCTATTTGCCATTTCTTCTTCCAAGTATGAAATTTCATTTCTCATCTAGTCTAATACATTTAAATGATTTAAATCAAACTATTCTAAAAGCTAAAATGTAAAGTTTGGTTTCCAATTTTATACATTTCTAAAAGAGACAAAACAATATAATTCCTTCATACGTATTTCCTCATTTCAATTTTTCCAAACAGAGATTTCCAATATAGAATATAATTATAACAATGCCATTCTGAACAAGGTAAGGCAACTTCCATTAATTCAATGAATCTTTTACAACTCCTTTCATATATATATATTTTCAAATACAACATATCGAATACATGCTTTTTTTTTATAATAACAAAACTGAAAACAGAGCATAGCTCTTTTACATTTCAATTTACAAATTTCATAACCAATTACAAACATCTTCTCTTCACAAAATACATTACAATTTCATCCACTTCAAAGTGGGAAAGGTTACAATAAAATATATTTCACAAGGGACTGTCAAAACTGTATTTTCCTCTACTCCAGAACAACAACATGCAAGTTTCCTTTTCTTCCAATTTGATCACAACAAAAGTGGGGAAAAGGAAACACTCTCCACCTAACCAAGACATCTAATGAAAGGAGAAGCCATCCTTCATCATTGGCCCCTGAGCCCTAACCACAATGTAATATAAGGTGTGATTCAACTCATGGCAACAACAAGATTCCAAAAATATACACACAACATTATTTGAACATGCACATTTTAATTCAAAAACATAGTTCAACACAATACAATAGTTTACAACTGCATTGAAAACATTAAAACAAAACTCAGGCTTTATCATGCAAGCCAAAGGAGCAAGGACTATGGGGGAAGTTGCTTATGCCTCCCAATGGGAATTGGGCATCCACTTGTAAAAAACCACCAATAAAATTCACCACACATATCCTTATGCCCCCATATCCATCCTTATGCCCCCACAATTTTCTTTATGCCCCCACAAAGTAAGAAATGGAAGCTATTTCTTTTCCATGGTGGATCCCAAACCCAAACTCCCTCCACAATAATTTTGATGCCACTGGCATTCCTTATGCCCCCACATGGATTCCCCATAGCCTTCTCCTACACCATTCCTAGGCAGTCTACCCACAACCCACAACAATAACAAACATACCAGCATTTACATATTCAAGAAAAGGAAGGAAAAGAAGAGTATTTCCAAGAGCCAAGCTCTTACCTCTCCATGATAGATTTTGTTTCCAAACAACAAGCTTCAATGCCAAAATACAGTCCCAAAACAACAACCAACAAGCATGCAAATTTTTCCAATCTCCTTCCAAAAGCAAGAGCTCCAAGCACAAGAAAATTCACCCCAAGGAAGCATTCCAAAGTTTCAACAACCCAAAACAAGGAAATGAGTTTGAATTTTATAGAAGAGGGAAGAGGAGAGGATGATGTGGATCCATGTAGGATGCCACATCACACATCCTCAACTCCAACAAAAATTCAAATTTCATTCTCCAAAGCACAATAAAGAGGTGGGTGAAAATATGACAAATTACTTGCACACTCCAAAAAGCCCACACCCCAAAGGACTGAATTAAATAAAATGTAAGAAGAGTGCAATTAAAACATGTAACATGATTAATAAAAATGCATTAAAAGGGTCTAAAATCAACCCTCCAACCATAGGTATGGTTGGTAAATAAAATTAAGAGGTATGGGACAAGTTTTACTTGTCCCACAAGCCTCCAAAAACAACCCCAAGGACAAATTCGAGTTTCCAAGGAGGGGTGAGTGTTTCATACTCCAAAATATGACTTACACAACTCTTACACATACTTACACATCCCTTACATATTTAATACAAAATCCAACCACTTCTATAATTAATTTCTCATATCCCAATTTGATTAATTAACTTTTAACCATATGTTTTCTCCCATTAATCTACCACAATTTAATTTAAATAAAAGAAAGGGACACATCACTAATAAAACACATATAATAAAACAAGGAACCACATTAATAAAATACATAAAACCCATGGTCACATTTAAAGGTGACCCCTCATGGGAGTCCCTAACAAAACAACACACACCCACACAAAAATGTTGCCATGGTGACCTTGTTGAATTCATCTAGAATTCCAATGTGGTTGGTCTCCAATCCCCAATGTTTGTTGTGATATTTTAACTGCAAAACACAAATACCTCCTTCGGCCTCGTGGCCATATCAGAACATCCAACATGATATAAATATAATCACAAAATCATTTAAATATGTGAATCACAAGAACATCAAAGCAATTAAAAAAATCACTTACAATTTATATCAACATCAAAGTAACAACTATATCATTTGTAATTTAATCAACCACTATATCATCATCATATAATGTCCATTTTCTAGTCTACTCACAATATCCAAAATCACATGCCCGAACAACATTCACAATATATCCATGTCAAATAGTATATCATCATCCACATATGAGTGTCTCTAATAATCATCGTGCATCATAACCAAATCAAGATCACAATAATCCATGGTCCAACATCTAACATCATACTAAATCAAAAGCATAATAATGTCCATAATGTAATCAAAAGTATCAAGATCAGTATCAAAAAGGTGTCAAAGGGAAGTGGGCACTACATCCCCCTCCCCTTAGAATTGACTTCCTCTTGGAAGTCACTTTGGAACAAATGTGGAAACTGAACTTCGTAATAAGGTAACATCCTCCCATGTAGCTGCAGTCTCATCATATCTATCCCATTACACCTAAACTTGATCAACCTCTCTACCTCAAAGGCCCAGGGTCCTGTGATCTAGGATGCGAATGGGCTCCACCATCACCTACCCTTGATCCTGCACCTATAATGATGTCTAATCCAACACATGAGAAGGATCTGTAATATATCTCCTAAGAACTGAAACATGAAACACATCATGTATGTGAGACAAGATATATGGAAATGCTAGATGGTAGGCCAAAGGACCATATGCTCCAAGATCTCAAAAGGACCCACGAATATAGGAGCTAACTTAGAACATTTTCCATAATGGATAGAGGCTCTTGTGTGGCATGACACGAAGGAACATATTTATGCCCACATCAAAACTACGGTCGATCCTATGCTGATCTATATACTTCTTTTTCCTATCTTGTGCCTCCTACAATCTCTGCATGATCAACACCACCTGCTGCTCCATGTCCTATAAAAGAGCTGGTCCAAGAGATACTCTGTCCTCTAACCTATCCTAGCTAAGAGGTGTCCTACACTCTCTACCATACAAAATCCTAAAAAGGAGCCATGTCTATAGAATTATGGAAACTATTGTTGTAGGACAACTCCACCAAGTATAGGTACTCCTCCCATCTAGACTGCTGATCCATCACATACATCATGAGCATGTCCTCTAAAATATGATTCACCCTATCAGTCTATCCATCTGTCTCGGGGTGATATGCTATGTTGAATTTGATTCTTGTCCCGAGGACATATTGCATGGTAGTCTAAAAATGGGAAGTGTACAAAGGATCACGGTCACAAATGATCTTCTGTGGAATCCCATGCAACTTGAAAAATCTCATCCAAATATACTTATGCCACTACTCTAGCTATATAAGTGGTCTTCACCAGAGAAAAGTGAGCCACTTTTGTCAATTTATCAACCGTGACCATAATGGCATCGTGGTGATATCTCGACATCGGTAGCCCAACAATGAAATCCATGGAAATGGTGTCCCACTTCCATTCTGGTATAACATGGGGATAAAGAAGGCTAGTTGGATGCTAATGCTTGGCCTTAACTCTCTGGAACTCTAAACATTGTGACACAAATGGGCCACGTCTCTATGAAGTCCTCTCCAATGATACAATTGTCTCAAGGTGGCGTGCATCTTCTTCACCCTAGGATGGGCTGAATAGGGTGCACGATGTGCCTCTACCAAGATGTCCTACCTCAAGCCTCCATCTCTGGGAACATATATCCGGCCTCTATGCCTAGAGAAGACCATCTTCCTCTAAGGAAAACCATCAAAATTACCCTCAAGGGGTCTCTGAGACTCGATCTATGCTCAAACTACAATGTAGAAGCTGTCAAGAGGAAGTTCTTTGAAGGATCCTATCCACAAATTTGTGCTCACTGAAGTGGCCATAGCCACATGTCTCCATCTATTGAGAGTGTCTCTACTACCACATTCTCCTTCCCCTTCACATGCTCAATCTCCATATCATACTCACAAAGCAACTCCATCCAATGCCACTGATGAGCATTGAGATTGGGCTGCATGAAGAGGTGACGAAGACTCAAGTGATCTATCCTGAGTGTGAATCTCCAACCAAGAAGAAAATGTCTCCATCTAACCAAAGCATGCACAAACTACTACAAGCTCAATATCATGAGTCGGATAATTAAGCTCATAATCCTTGAGTTTGTGAGACTCAAAATCCACTACTCTACCCTCCTGCATCAACACACCTCCAAGCCATGCTAAAGAAGCATCTATGTAAACAAATAACTCACCTGTGGATCCGGCACTGCAAGAATAGGTGTTGTAGTGAGGCATTCCTTTAGTGTCCTGAAGGCCTACTCATCTGTTTGACCAAACAAACTTCTTCCCTTTCCTCTGAAGGGAAGTGATAGGGTGTGTAATCCGAGAGAAGTCCTGAACAAATCTCCGTAGTAACCTACTAATCCCATGAAGCTGCACACCTCGGTCACCATAGTGGGTGCTGGCCAATCCATAATGGCTCTAATCTTGGAAGGATTGATGGTGATACCTTCCCTAGAAATGATATGACCCAAATATTGCACCTCTGTCTGAAAGAAAGCACACTTCTCCAAGTTCCCGTAAAGTTTCTACTCATGAAGACACTGAAGAACCTGGCAAAGGTGCCCCTCATGCTCCTCACGCATATGTGAGTATATCAAAATTTCATCAAGGAAGATGAGCACATGAAGTGATTGAAGAAGTTCTGAATATCCCATTCATCAAACTCATGAACAACTGTGGGGGCATTAGTCAAACCAAAAGGCACCACTGTGAACTCATAGTTCCCATATCTCGTATGAAAAGTGGTCTTATGAATGTCCGCCTCTGAAATCCTTAGCTGATGATAGCTTGACTTAAGATCAATCTTAGAGAAAATTGTGGCTCCCTTCATCTGATCAAACAAGTCATCAATACGCGGAAGGGGATAACAATTCTTGATCGTTACCTTGTTTAGTGGTAATCAATACACAACTACAAGGATCCATCCTTCTTCTTCACAAATATCATTGGTGCACCCAAGGGGATACACTAGGATGGATAAGGCCTTTCTCCAAAGGCCCTCAAGCTCTGACAAGCTTGAGCTCACAAGCTCTAGGGTGGTCATCTAATAAGGTGATCATGAGATAGGCTCTGCTCTCGGAACTAGATCTACATGAAAATAAATCTCACGTGGGGGTGGTAACCACAGGTAGCTCCCCCGGAAAGACATCTGAAAACTCTCTCAAAATGGGATGATCATCTAGCGATGGTCCACTAGTCCCATCCTATGATCGATCACTTACGTAAACATACATCTATGACCCCATCACACACATCACTTAAGCTACATAGTGGAGATAGTGTGAATATAAACGGGCCTCTCGACCCCTAAATCACCAAATCCACTCCCAAATCATCTCGCACAAGATATAGTCTTGTGGTAACAATCCATCTTGGCCCTGTGTGTAGATAACCAATCCATACCCAAAATTACTCCATATGAGCCCAAAGGAAGGATACGAAGGTCGAGGTAGTGGTGAAAGGTCCCAAATCACTACACACTCCTTAACTAAGGAGTCTACGAGATCTTGGCTCCAGAAGCCATCTCAACATCCCAACTATAACCCTACCTAACTACCACCACCTGCATTGCTCTACTAAAGATGGTGCAATGAAAGAATCGGAAAGAACTAAAATCAAACAATACAAGAGGGAATACCACCAATGCTACTTGTAGTCTCGATGACTATGTACTCTAATGCTCTACTTGATGGTTCTTGACTACTTGCATATAAATCCCGTGGCTATGTCCCATGTCACCAATAGTTGGCTCTGAGATCTATGTCTTACCCTTGTTATTAGGTTATGTGGGTAGTCTCTCCAAAAATGTCTAGTAACTCCATAACCAAAACATCCTCCCCAGATCCTCCCAATAAGTAGCACCTCCAGTAGGTTCCTAGAAGTCTATGGTGTGGATCTTGATGATCTAGCTATGGTCTCTTGAGGTCTCTACTAGCGAGCTCCCACTTGACTAAGCTCTAGTCCACCTTGTGTCTGATGGGACCCTAGGAGGAGGCCCCATACTCTGACCTCTTTATGCATCAGCTCTTTGTGGAGGTCTATGAGGTGGGCGGGATTACTGCTTTCTACTGTAGGGGTCTAAATGATGACTATGAAGAACTCTAGCCACCACGAGGAGGAGGTATTGACCCCCTCAATCTACTATCCTACATTTTCTATATGTGGCTCTGGACTCGGTCTCTAGCCTACTGGGTGTTCCCCCGAGTCTCCTCTATGTTATATAGGCCTTCTCGATGGCCTCAGCTAATGTCTGTGGACAATGGATCCTCACTTGCACCTCCAATGTCTAAATTTAGGCCCTAGATGAACTTGTGAATCCACACCTGCTCATCATGTATATACTCCACATATTGGAGTAGATCCAAAAGCTCTCATACTCTGCTACTGAAAGAGATGCCTGTCGGAGGTCATGAAACTCATCTATCCACTGTTGTATGAACCTCCATGACAAATATCTACTCCTGAATCTCTCCTCAAATAGCTCCTAGGTCACTATCTCAGAATCAACATGGAGCTTCTACTCCTCTATCCTCCACCATACTCCTGCTCCATCCCTTAGTAGATGGATCACAACACGAGCTTTCGTGTTGCTAGAACAAGGACAAATCTTGAAGTAACCACTCAAGCTCACTAGCTAGGCATCTTCCTAGAATCCATCTATGTCACTAGAATAATGTGATGGCCAAAGCTTCAGGATCTCACGATGTGATCTGCACCGTGGGTCGATGGCCTCTAGGTCTCTCTATGCTCATCCCTAAGCCTAGGGCTCTGAGACCTCTCTCTATGCTCTGAAACTCGGTCACCCTATCCCTCATGGTGACTCTACCTGGCTGACTCTGCACATGGGAGTTCTCTCCTCTCTATGCTCCTCGCTAGGTCAAGGAGATGCCCGAGCACAAATAGATGCTCCCTATCATGTCCGGCTTCCCGTCCTCCTACTGATCCTCTACGTAGAGTGGAATTAACATCCTAAAGAGTCTGCAAAATCTGGGGTAGGATGGCTGACTACACCCTAATCTAGTGGTGGTGGTGGTGGTAAGTTTGAGTCTATGTGAAAATTCCCCTCGCCCCATCTGCACCTCCTGCATAGACCAAAGCAAGAGTTAGTTCATTTTTCTAAGTTTTACTCAATTTCCATGTTTACTAAAATATGCAATTTCTAAACTAAGTTGTTTTCTAGATTTAAAAGTGTGCTAGGTTTAAGTTTCATGTCTCAAGTTTTCTAGTGTTCCCAATGGTCCAAGATTTTGAACCATCTGCTCTACGATGCAAGTGTGATGCTTAAAACAAAACAACCCACTTGAGACCCAAGAAATAACCTAGGGTTAGTTAGGAAAATTATGGAATAATTTTTTTATTTAGAAGTGTCTACAACCAGGTTGCAATACAACAGTTGTCACTAATAGGTTCCAGAACAAGTTTAATCTACTAGAACATACTTTTCTTTTATTAACAATTATCTAGAGGTCACAAGGTCCAAATTTTAGGGTTAGAAGTTTCAGTTAGGTTCAGGGGGTAAATTAACACCATATCCACTCTCTAATAGGCTTAGAGTTTCAAATTTATTTTTCTCACACTTAACATTCAAAATTTCCATAAATCATTCCCATTGGATAGGAAATTTTCTCACCTTTCTAATGATATAAAGAAGTCCTCCTAACTCCTTGTAAAACTCTAGTTATGGACCGACGGGCCTTGGGGTGAAAATTTTCCCCAAGGGGTGGGCTTACGGGCCCAGGGATGAAAAATTACTCAAAAGGGTGAGTTGGCGGGTCATGGGGTGACTTAGAAAATTTTCCTTTTGCGTGGGGAGAAAATCCAACTTGCGCTGCGCCTCCAGCTATACCGCAGGGGACACGTGGCACCCAACAAGCAAAAGCGGTGGAGAGAAATTAGGCAGTAGGGCGGTGGCGGGAGGTTTTTTTTTTCAGAATTCACCAAGGAGGGGGAAAGGGGTAAAAGCATGTGCGGGCCCATGCATCCATGGAGGGGTTTTTTTGAGAAATCCAAAAAATCCAGGCTAGGGGTGGGAGTGTGGGGGCCAATGGGGATTTTTATTAAAATTTTCCAAAAACAAAAATTTCACAAAAAAAAGTTTGTGGGTTCTCGCCCCTCGCCATGCCATTGCCACGTGGTAGCCTCCGATTGGCTGCTTTACCGGCGGGGTGGTAGGGAAAATTTTAAAAATTTTCCCAAAAATTTAAAAAAAAAAAAATTTTCTAAGGATTTTCAAAGGGAAAATTTCGGGTTGTGGGCTTGGAGGAAAATTTTCCCAAATTTTCCCACCAAGGAAGGAAAACTTCAGAAGGCCATAACTTTTGCTAGAAAGCTCAGTTTTGGGAAAACAAGGACTTTATGGAAAGATCTTGATGCCCTCTTTGCATAGAAATCATAAATTTTACATTTTGATAAATTTTAAGGGTCAATTTTATGAAAATGTCCTATAGGATTTTTAAAAGCAAACTGGTAAATTTTAACTTATAAATTTGGTTCAATTTGATCTTCTCCTTCACTCAACATGCCAAATAGACATGGAGGATTGTTCTAAGAAGGATTTAGGATGTTTTTGGAAGGTGATTTTTCTTGATTGATTCCAATTTGAATTTTTCCAACAATTGACAAAAACGAACAAATGTGAAAAGTTTGGGCCCGATTTTGCAATGTTTTAAATTATTTTCTTAAGTGTTTTTTTTTATCAAATTGAGTCCATTGATATCATAACATACTAAATTTTAATGTTTCCATGTTGATTATTGTGTGCAGGCCCGAATTGTGCATTTTAATTAAATTATTTTCCAGTTTTTAAAATTTAAAATAGAGATCAAATCTTGAGGGATCTATTTACCATTTCTTCTTCCAAGTATGAAATTTCATTTCTCATCTAGTCTAATACATTTAAATGATTTAAATCAAACTATTCTAAAAGCTAAAATGTAAAGTCTGGTTTCCAATTTTATACATTTCCAAAAGAGACAAAACAATATAATTTCTTCATACATATTTCCTCATTTAATTTTTCCAAATAGAGATTTCCAATATGAGATATAATTATAACAATTCATTCTGAACAAGGTAAATTTCCATTAATTCAAATTTTTACAAAATATTTTACAAATCCTTTCATATATATATATTTTCAAATACAACATATCGAATACATTTTTTTTTATATATATAACAAAACTGAAAAGCTTTCTTTCAGAACATAGCTCTTTTACATTTCACTTTACAAATTTTATAACCAATTATCAACATATTCTCTTCACAAAATATTACAATTTCATCCACTTCAAAGTGGGAAAGGTTACAATAAAATATATTTCACAAGGGACTGTCAAAACTATATTTTCCTCTACTCTAGAATAGTAACATGCAAGTTTCCTTTTCTTCCAATTTGATCACAACAAAAGTGGGGGAAAGGAAATGCTCTCCACCCAACCAAGACATCCAATGAAAGGAGAAGCCATCCTTCATCATTGGCCCTCAGCCCCAACCAAAATGCAATAGAAGGTGTGATTCAACTCATGGAAACAATAGGCTTCCACAAAACATACACATAACATTCTTTCAACATGCACATTTTAATTCAAAAACACATTCAACACAATACAATGACAGTTTACAATCGCATTGAAATCATTAAAATAGAACTCAGATTAATCATGCAAGCCAAAGGAGAAAGGACTATGAGGGAAGCTACTTATGGCTCCCAATGGAATTGGCATCCACCTGTAACAAACCACCAATAAAATTCACCACACATATCCTTATGCCCCACACAATCCCTCCTTATGCCCCCCACCTTAAAAGAAAGAAATGCAAGTTATTTCCTTTCCATGGTGGATCCCAAACCCAAACTCCCTCCACAATAATTGATGCCACTTGCATTCCTTATGCCCCCACATGGATTCCCCATATCCTTCTCCTACACCATTCCTAGGTAGTCTACCCACAACCACAATAATACCAAACATACCAGCATTTACATATTCAAGAAAAGGAAGGAAAAGAAGAGTATTTCCATGAGCCAAGCGCTACCTCTCCATGATAGCTTTTGTTTCCAAACAACAAGCTTCAATGCCAAAATATAGTCCCAAAACAACAACCAAAAAGCATGAAATTTTTCCAATCTCCTTCCAAAATCAAGAGCTCCAAGCACAAGAAAATTCACCCCAAGGAAGCATTCCAAAGTTTCAACAACCCAAAACAAGGCAATGAGTTTGAATTTTATAGAAGAGGGAAGAGAAGAGGATGATGTGGATCCATGTAGGATGCCACATCACACATCCTCAACTCCAACACAAAAGTCAAATTTCATTCTCCAAAGCACAATAAAGAGGTGGGTGAAAATATGACAAATTACTTACACACTCAAAAAGCCCACACCCCAAAGGACTGAATTAAATAAAATGTAAGAAGAGTGCAATTAAAACTTGCAACATGATTAATAAAAATGCATTAAAAGGGTCTAAAATCAACCCTCCAACCATAGGTATGGTTGGTAAATAAACTTAAGAGGTATGGGACAAGTTTTACTTGTCCCATAAGCCTCCAAAAATAGCCCCAAGGACAAATTCGAATTTCCAAGGAGGTGGAGTGTTTCATACTCCAAAATCTGACTTACACAACTCTTACACATACTTACACATCCCTTACATATTTAATACAAAATCCAACCACTTCTATAATTACTTTCTCATATCCCAATTTGATTAATTAAATTTTAACCATATGTTTTCTCACATTAATCTACCACAATTTAATTAAATAAAAGAAAGGGACACATCACTAATAAAACACATACAATAAAACAAGGAACCACATTAATAAAATACACAAAACCCATGGTCACATTTAAAGGTGATTCCCCCATGGGAATCCCTAACAAAACAACACACACACACACACACAAAACATGTTTCCATGGTGACCTTGTTGAATTCATCTAGAATTCCAATGTGGTTGGTCTCCAATCCCCATGTTTGTTGTGATATTTTAACCTGCAAAACACAAATACCTCCTTTGGCCTCGTGGCCATATCAGAACATCCAACATGATATAAATATAATCACAAAATCATCTAAATATGTGAATCACAACAACATCAAAGCAATTTAACAAAATCACTTACAATTTATATCAACAACATCAAAGTAACAACTATATCATTTGTAATTTAATCAACCACTATATCATCATCATATAATGTCCATTTTCTAGTCTACTCACAATATCCAAAAATCACATGCCCGAACAACATTCACAATATATCCATGTCAAATAGTATATCATCATCCACATATGAGTGTCTCTAATAATCATCGTGCATCATAACCAAATCAAGATCACAATAATCCATGGTCCAACATCTAACATCATACTAAATCAAAAGCA
This sequence comes from Taxus wallichiana var. yunnanensis, assembly GCA_018340775.1. Lineage (NCBI taxonomy): Eukaryota > Viridiplantae > Streptophyta > Pinopsida > Cupressales > Taxaceae > Taxus > Taxus wallichiana. The sequence continues at coordinate 699,640,225 of CM031237.1, read as the reverse complement.
TAATAATGTCCATAATGTAATCAACAATATCAAGATCAGTATCAAAAATGTGTAAGTAATTAGATTTGGCTCCTAAACATATAATTCAATCCCAAAGTAATATTAGTATGGTCCTCATACTGGTGTGGGTATTCAATTGAAGTTACCTATACAAACATGATGAGGTGTTATGATGATGTAGGCTAGGACTAAATAACTACCAACCTAGTTTATTAACATATTTATGTCATAAATACATTTTCATAATTAGAGTAATGATTTAATAGTAGGATCATAAGTTGTCATCTATATCATTCAATAATATGCCATGAGGTCAATATAAGACCTATCATATCGTTGTCTATAAACATTAGCAAATAGAGAATAATTACATAAAGACCTCATAATAAATGCCCAAAATGTATATAAAATAGATTATATTTATTTCAAAATGTAATTGAAATAATACCTTGATCATTAATTTCACATGTGCATCAAGCACTAAAAACAATAGTTAACATATTATCCTTTCGTAACACAAACTGACACTTTACAGGTGTGACATACTTCCCCCTCTTAATGAATCATCGTCCCGATGATTTTATCTTGTTAATCAAAATCAAAGTAATCAAACACAGGTTATGCCTGATAATCTTGGATGAAAAACTTTTATTTCCCATAAAAATGGCATTTTTAAGATCTAAAACTCAAATTTATTATCTATAACAACCTATCAAATATAAAACTATCACATAATCAACAACATGACATAATTTTTCTCACTAAAACCAGTCATACCATACAATATTATGTAATATATACAAAATAATTAGTCAATTTTTTTTTATAAACCCAAAACAAACAAGGAACCACTATTTTTCTAATTTTTCCTGGTGTTTTCAATTGTTTTGTTTTGTTATTCATTTATTTTTCTAGACCTTTCCTTTGTGCAAATTTCTATTTGCTTGATTTTCTTTAAACAATGTCCAATTGTACAACTTTTTTACCAAATTGACAAATGGTTTTCACCTTTCAGCTTATCTTCAACCTAAATTC